>CM052262.1:5836095-5920315 GCA_028455795.1 Lasioglossum marginatum
TTATAAAAAATACAGGATGTATAAATAACTTATTTTGTACACCGTTGATGATGATCATTGTGTGAATTTAGTATTTGCAGAATGACGATCTATGTGTGGATTTTATAAAAATAGGCTGTTTTACAGAAGACAAAATTTATTTGTTTTGTGTAACTACTAGAAAAGCACTTAAAATATGAATAAAATAAATATGGTGCTGTCATGTTGCTTTTCGTATACTGTTTTATAAAATACAAGATTATAAATCATTTATTTTGTACAGTGGTGTTGAACATTGTATGAATTTAATATTGGCACAATAACGATCTATGTGTGGATTCTTGTTTTTATAGACTGTTTTATAAAAGACAAAATTTATAAACAATTCGTTTTGTGTAACTACTAGAAAAGCACTTAAAATCTGAATAAAATAAATATGGCGCTGTCATGTTGCTTTTCGTATACTGTTTTATAAAATACAAGATTATAAATCATTTATTATCATTGTGTGAATTTAGTACAGTACGATTTTTTTAAAATGTTGATATCAATTCGAATGAAATTGAACACAGTAATGATTTACAGAGAAAACAATTCCTGTTTGCCATTAAATAACGATTTCTTTTTGGAGCAATACGGAGTAAAAGTATTTATAGTCTGTTTATCGCAGCTCGGAACGATCAGTGGAGTTCGCTGCAGGTGGATTCCAGCGACAGGAACGAGCTAAATTAGAAGGCAATTAGCGGAAAATAGGAAAAGGCTGGTTCGCTTGGAAAATGAGAACGAAACGAAGAAAGTCATCTCGGGTTTCGCGAAAACAAAACTATGTACACGCTTTGATTTATCACCGGGCGGAAAAGAACAAAACGAGGACTTCCTTAACACGCGCGGCAAAGCGACCAGACTTCCTGCATAATATCGAGATCGAGTTTCGATTCGATCCTACCATTTGGTTTTAAATTTTATTTTATCCTTCCTCTGCAGGCGCCGTTCGTCGAAAGCTCCCGGACAGTTTCGAGCGATTTTCTTCGTTGTCATTATTTATTGCATGCCGACGGGAAAGTTGCTTGCTGAGCAGAACGATGTCTGCGAGATCGGTTTCGATTTCTTTTAAAGCACCCGGTGTCTTTCATTCCTTAGAAATTGTTGCAGAAGACATCCCGAGATAATAATTCATCCATTTTTATTATATAGTCGAAATCGACAGATTTATAGTCTCATGACAAAGAAAAAACGAAACCGTTGATTTTATAGCATCTGAAACAGGAATTTGTAATTTTACAAAATTAAAAAATACCTTTATAATACCTGCATAGAATCTCAAACGAGAATCGATAATTTTAGATTTAAAAGAATGTAAGAGCACCTTATATTTCTAAAAAATGCATTTGATAAATAAAGAATTATATACCATCTTTTTATGGATTCTATAATTCTCTATCACAATAAAAAGAAACCTTCTAAGTGTCATCTAAAAAATGACGTTTGAGAGACAACATCCGAAAATACCACTCTCCCCATAATCTCCCATTACAATCTCGTTATAAGCTCCTCCAAGGTCCCGATCAACTAACGAGGGACTATTTCTAACAACAAACAGGATTCAGAGACAGAGAGAAAAACGTTTCTCGAGGATTCCATAATGATAAATTCCTAGACAGATGTTATTTCGAATTGTTCCCTGTAAACTACTATAAAAATCTGTTCTTAAAGGAAACGTTCGACGTCGTTTCAATTGATCGCAGACACACATTTAATGGAGGCTCGAACAACCGCGCGCAGTCGTCTCCGAAGAAAGAGGTTGTTACTGACATTGTTATTATTTATTGTGCCGGATGTAATTATGTTAGAACGTGATGATGCACGCACGTATTTTTGTCCCGAGCAGATTAGTATGCTGTCCGCCGTGGATGCAGTGTAATCCCTCCTCTCCTTATGCTTGCGCTGTGTTCACAGAGACTATAAACAGTCGCAGATTAAATATAAGCGAACGGTATTTACAATTGTTGAACAATTATATGTGAATCCTTTGCTCGGGCCTTGAACCATTTCCTCCTGTGAGATAATCAAGAAGCGAATTTTTGTAGAAATAAAAGGCCAGGAACTTTGCTTGAACTTTTTGTTTTCCGATGTGATAAATTTGCATAATTGCTCGGAGGTAATTATACAGCATTAGCATGTCACTCAATTTTCAATATGACGATAAACAAAATGAATAACGGATAAACAAGGATTCTCCAATCCCCGTCGCGCATATACGCGCAATAATTACTATGATCGATGGGAAATGAAGGAAATTATATGCATCTAAGTGGCAGCGATGATTAAGGCCGACGTAAATTAATATAATCTCTTGGCGCGTCGCTTTATGAAAACCGGATAAACGATCTTCCGCGAACACGTGACTGGGAACTTAAATATCAATTCGATCCGCTAAACGTGATTCGAGAAAATCGAAAGTGATTTTATGACGTTGCATTGAAATATTTTTGCATTTCCACTGTAGTCCACAACAATTTGAACCACACGTTGGCGCGCATGAATTAATAAACGTTTCCAATTGACGACTGGAATTGATCCAGCGTGTACTTTCGAGCAACTCCGCTAATTCTCGTGCGACGTCGGCGTGCGTGTTTGCGTTTCATACGGAAATCCCGCGGACACGAACGCATAAAAGGGGAACAAACTTCAAATGCCAGTTACACGCGGAAGGTAAACCTTTAATACTATTTTGATGAGTGAAAGTGCTGTGTATGAGAAAATTAGAACAACTGGTATACATCGTCGTAACGGAGTTACCTTTCCGACAGAGAGACACAAGCCAGGGCGTCGTTCACATATCAAATTACTTAATACCCAACTATAATAATAATTACACGCTTCTGGAATATCGCCGCTTCTGTGTTGTCTGAATTAAACTGCATCGCTTAACTTGCCCAATTAAAAAGACAAATGATCGTAGCGAAGTCGGCAATCTTGATCATCGATGTATCTTATAGGAAAACGTGGCGAAAGAAATTCGTAGACGAATTTTCATCTTGAAATCGCCAAATAAAATTCACAATGAGTCGACTTGCTAATTAAGATTTGATTTACTACTTCAGAATGTAAAAATGGACGAGGACAAAATTGGTAGACTTGATTTACAGCCTGAAATTCGAAAGAGCTGAATTATTGCCTGGAAAAATCTGCGTTTAGAATTTGATCCACGATCTATAGGCAAAACCCTTAGTTTGCAATCTAAAATTTATCGAATTCTTGGGATTTACAAATTACGAAAAAAAGCAGCCTCTAAGTAAAGACATATGACACGATTTGCCTGATCACTAGACTGCGGATCTTCATGCAAAATAAAAAATGTTTGCATTGATTGCAGGACACAGGAGCCAAATAAAAATTGCATTCTTCTTTCAATTATCCTATTAAGCTGAAACTAATATATTGGTGTTCTTAAATATTTTTAAATTACAAATACCCATTTTTGTCATAAATGCATAAAATCCGCAGTCTACTGATCACAGTGCAGCAAGCGACTATTAAGGAGGCAGACTCGTTTCCATTGTAACGGTGTGGGATTCGCGTTCTCATTTCTCGATAATACAAAAATGGGGTTTTTCAGTAATCAGAAATGCTAGATAAAAGATCGATCTAGGGCGCTATCGCCCTCAAAAGTCCTATTTTTTCGTTTACGAGGCGTAATTTGCATTATTTGGCAGCATGTAGTTATGAAAATAGTTGTATGCTCCCGAATAATGCAAATTATGCCTCGTAAATGAAAGAATGAGGGCGATAGCGTCCTAGATCGATCTTGTATCTAGCGCTTTTGTTTACTGAAAAACCCAATCCTTGTATTATCGAGAAATGAGAACGCGAATCCCGCACCCTTGCAATCCTGGAAAAAGGAGTCTACTCCCTTAAATAGATCGACGTACCTCAAGGAAGCGTTATTTCGAAGAGGCAGGACTTCGGATATTGCAGATCGTGTGCAAGAAAAAGAAGCTGAAGAGGAGGATGAAGCCACAGGTTGCCGGAGTCGTGCTCGTCCCAGGCTGGAAAGAGAGAGTGATAGGAAGCGAACGAAAGCCTGACGCGGCGGTGGGACGGGGGGACGAGAGAGAAAGGCACGAAAAAAGAGCAGGGGAAAAGGCAAAGAACAGCAACTTCCTTGATCTAAGCCGATCCTAGGCGTTTCCCAGTCGCGTGACCGATCTTTTCCCCCATCGCGTGGCCAGACAACGCGTGCTTCCCGTATCGGCCTGTTACGTCACCGGTTCACTTTTGCGTCGCGGCAATCAGTTTCGCCCGAGAAAGTTCCCCGGTTGCTTTCCCGGCCGCCTCCTTTGACATCGCCGACTGCGTAAACTGCATACACTGCATACGAGAGGATCAGGAACACAACGTTCCTCTCAGCTGCCGCCGCCGCGCCGAGCCAGACCGTTATTACCCACTCCAAGGAGGTCCTGGGTTTTTCCGGGGATTAGATCTAATGACGGCATTCGTTACACCGACGGCGCCATCCACCTATGCGATTTTACTGCTTGCTTCGCGATTTCACGGATTTTCTAAATCTCACTAGTCAATTGTGGATTGTTATTCGAATCCTGATTCTTGATCTTGAAGTTTACGATTCGTCAGGTCAGAAAATAACTTGCAGGACGTTTTGTGTGACGAGGTCCCGCGACGAGGAAACGTTCCGTTCGGAATTTTATGCACAAATAATGAAGTGCTATCAAGATTTTACAAACTCCAGATTCTAAATCAGGTCTGAAAAATGTTTCCACGTTTGCATTTGAAGTTTGCAGACTGTTTTATACGCAAACAATTAAGGATATTTGAGTGCAATGTAGATTTCACAAATATTAGATTCTAAATCGGGTGTGAAAATTTTTTCCACGTCTGCAATTGAAGTTTGCAGACTGTCAGGACAGAAAAAGGACGATCCGTCAAGGAAGCGTGTTCTTTGGAATTTTACACGGAAATAATTAAGGATAATTTAGTGCACAGTAGAATTTACAAATATTAGATTCAAGATTAGGTGTGAAAATTTTTTCCGGGTTTGCAATTGAAGTTTGCAGACTGTTCGGACAGAAAAAGGACGATTCGTCCTGCGACAAGGAAGCGTTCGCCGTGAGGACCGCCAGCACCAGCAATTTGATCGGTATGCCATCGGATCCAGGAGAGCCCGCCCAAGGACACTGGGAGAGCGCATCCTTGCGAAACCGAGCCCGACCACGGAGATTTCCTCTCCGATGCAAATTGATCGGCGCGGTTACGTAACAGCGGCTGAAAGTCGCGCGGAATAATCGTGCGGATGATCCAAGTTGCATAGAATGTAAACGATTAAGGATCAACTAAAAGGACTGCCGTGTATTACGTGGATCCGCCGCTCGGCGTTTACGTTCCATTGCCAAGGACGAGCCTCGAAGGACACGCGAGCTTAGGCGCAGAGTTCGCGAACGTATACGAGAACGAGCGCGTGCGCGATCCTTTCGAAACCTGTTGCCGGCCAATCGGATTCGCGAACCCGATTCGCCAATAGGGATCGACCGGTGAATCGATTTCGGCCAGACAAGCTATTATATCAATTAATGATCGAGGAAAACGCTGGATCAGGCTCGAGATTATTAATCATCCTCGAACGATTTCAGTTTGTTTTCTCGATGATTTTCTGCGTTTGCCGTGGAAATGATCGAACGCGAAATTTTCGGTTTTGTGGTTCTAAAGTCGATATTCTATATTTTCTACATATTAATCCAATAAGTTCATAGCGGAACGACAGAGGCTAAAACTACAGTTTCAATAGAAGTTCTATCCAGGACACTTTTTACATCATTCCATACTTCCTCTCGTATTTTTCTCGGGTGACAGTGAACATTGTTTGCAAGCACCAGCATAAAACTGTCGCCGTTCTTACCAATGTAATCACACAAATCACTTTTTTTCTGTTTCAGGTAAGTCACTGCGAATGCCTGAAGCTGCTGCAATCGCTGATTCTTTTCCTAGACGACTGCGGGTAACGTCACCAAACTATACACGTTCTCTCGTATATACCGTATCGCACGGTGAAGATCTACGATCAGAAGATCTAGAAATGCATACTTTGCAGCTCGATTTAAATTTTCAAAGCATTTCTGTGTTGGTTAGATTTGTGTCTGATTATTCCAAGCGATAATAGACTTGGATGAATTTTTTTCAAGAAACCTGATACTCCAGATTACGAATTATACAGGGATTGAAGTATCTGCAGGATAATTCTAGAATTCTTAGAATGGTCTCTAAGTGTTCAGAAATCGCAGCAGAATGATTCTCAGCGGAATCAACGCGCAGCCAAAAATGACTTCATCCGACTCTCACTTATCAGCTCTTACGCACACGGTGAAACGGTCATCGTCACGCTCACAATTCCATTATCTTGCACGCATCGTTTCTTTATGTTCTATACCAAAGAGACTCGGTTGGTTTCTTGGCGTCCGCCACACAGAGGAAACATTATACAGGTACACACGGGCGCGCTCATACATCGAGCCGATTAGATTCCTTTTGATCAGGCTTCGCGTCGCTCCGCGGACTTTCTCTTTCTTGGATCGATCCGCGTAATTGCTTCGACAAACGCGATAAACACGGCTCGGAGCCGAGTTATCGTTAACGGAACATCGTCCGCGACTTCCGACGTTATTCCTGGCAAGCCGTTCCGTTCGCCAGGCTATCATTACCAACCATGTGGGCGTTCCTCGGACAGTTCCCGCGGGAATGCTCGAAGAAACGCGAAAACCTGCCGGGCTTATTGCCTCGGGTATACGTGGTGCTTTCTTTTGTGTGGGCTGCTCCATGGGCCTCTCAAAAGCTGGAGATTGTACGAAAATTAGGTTAAACAACAAACGTTTACGATGAAACAAGCAAAATTAGAAATATTTTTCTTCTAGATTTGCTTCAAGAATTTCATAGTGTCGAAAATAGGAATTTGCGATTTTTGTGGACAAGGAAACGTATATGTTAATGGATATTTTTATTTTCACCTCAAGAATCCATTTTTGTCACAAATGCATAAAATCCGCAGACTGCAAATCAGAAAAATAAATCCATCCAGACTGCCAACAATTTCCTCAATCCTTCTCCCCCACCACCAACACAAATGCAACTCCCGAGAGCAATAAACTCAGCAACAGACAAGCCATAAACCAAACACAATAAAAACAACCGAACCCGAGAACCGATCAACTATTATGCTACGTCAACTATTATTAGCCAGTAAATCGCAACAACATTTACGAGAATAAGCGAGATCATCGTCGACATAATATAATTGAATAATGATTTCGATCTGGTATTTTAATCGTATTATTCACGTAATTATCCAAGCAAGGGGAGTCAGCGTAATTACTCGGAGATCTGTGTTGGAGCAGAGAGTATTCAGCGATAACGGTTTTTCGCCGTAGCCACGACGACACAATACCATCCAGCAAGTCCGTGGCCGGACTTGTGTTACTCGAAGAGACGTGGCTTGGCCTGGCAGCAAGTGAAAGTTGCTCAAACCACTTTCCCCTCGGGCGAGCGAGCGATCGCGCAGCCGACTTCCGGGCTGCGATCCAGCCGCGAATGCCGGAGATCCACCGCCCCGGATCGATCGATCGGTCTGCTCGAAAAATCCTCCGTTCCGCGAAACCCTGCCCCCATCACCGATAAATTCTCCTCGGACCCCGGCTGTTCGACAGCTCGAGCTTTCTCGTCGATACTTCAGGATCCTCTTGTTAGTCCATCGAACTCGCATTTATTCGCAGAAACCTGCGTCGTTCGTCGGAATTGAATTTGAGGGAAAGACCGACACTCTCTCTCTCTCTCTTTGTCCATTTTTATTGCTCGTTCGTTTTCTTCCCGATCTTACAGGAAATGCCATTTGTATGTCAGCGGGATTCAGCTTTCAGGAACATATTCTTTTCAATTCCATTGTATAAATTATATTGTAAGTTTGTCATCGAAATTTTGCTCACATTTCCCAAGTTTTCTTAAGTGTCAAAAATCGGAAAATGATCCAGTTAATTGCAGATGACTAAAATATATGTAACAGTACTCTTCTCATTTAGCAACAAAATATTTTGTCTGATACCGAAACAGAATATAAACGAGATGAAATCGGAGCAGTTTAAATATCCAACAATTCTTCGTCGGAGAAAAGTGCTCGTTTGATTTTGCAGTGGGGGGGCCGATGTATTAAAAATAAAATAACTCTGCCGTAATTACGAGAGTGGATTGGCAAAGGGGGACGTTATGAATCGATGATCAATCGATCGGAACGATCAAAAGCGATCTCGAAATTCGAATTGGAAGCCACCCGCGGCGCTTGTCGAATCAGGAATTCGTGCGGCGGAGACCTGTTGAACCGGAAGGGATTTCGACGGGCGCACAAGCGATGCGCGTTCGTGCTCGCTCGTGCTCGCTTCACGGAAAACTTCCGAGACAGGAGACGCTTCCGACAGGCTCATAATCGGGCAGGAAAATCGCCGTACCCGCGCGGGAAACGATCTGTGAAATTGTGCTTGTCGACTTCCACATGTCTGGCCGTCGTGACAGTGGCTTGGTAACGCACGCTGCCAGCTTCCGCTTCTCTATTTTTCTTCTTTATCGCGCAATCTTTTTCTGGATCCGTTCTACGCGCCGACAGCCGAGTAATTAGCTCGCTTTATTTATTTGACTAGTAGATCTTGATAGGGAGATATAATAGCGGACTTGATCTGGATATTACGCTGTTGAAAAACTACGAAGCTGTTGAATGATTGAATAAGATGGACTACGATCTGGAACGAATGGTTGTTCTTGAGATAACTGACGGAACGTTTATACAGAATAAAAATAGTCTGCATCGATTGCGGGTAACAAGAGCCACGTAGAACTGCCATTCTTCTTTTAATGGGCCGTGTGTCAGGTAGACTGACGAGTGTGACCAATATTAGAATTATCTTACAAATCATTGGACCAAAAAATTTTCCCCGATAACAAAAAGTCCAGTAAACAATGGCTCACACCCGCAAAAAAAAAAGAAGCAAAATCGAGGCCACGTATCGAGCGGAATTGCGAATCGCACGCGGTTAGGTCGATCAACCGAGAGTGAATTTCCGTCTGGCTCTGGCGACCGCGTTCGCCAAGAAATCAGATTGCGGATGAAAGAGAAATCCGTGGCGGAGAGGGAGCGGCTGCCGTCGGCTCGGCTCATGGTTCATTAAAATCAAGAAAGTCGCGGGCGGGGATGGAAAGAAAGAAGGAAGCGGAGGCCAGCCAGCAGGAAGAGACACGAGAAACGACCGATTCCGCGACTTTTCGCCGTTCGTCTTCCTTCCTCTCCGTCCACGTCCATTTCGGTTTCTCTCCGCCCCCGTACGGTCGAACTCTTTTCTTTCTTTCCTTCCTCAGCTTCTTTTTTCCTCCTCCTTCTCACGGAAACAGGTTCGTTGCGTGCGCCCCGACACACGCTCTGCAACGCGTATAAACACCGTTCCAGGTTATCAGGAAGCGAAGAAAGCGGCCTCGAATAAAAAGCCCAAAAAATGAAATTTCTTTGGGCGTATTTATACGTACATTGTCCCGACCGGGTCGTTTCTCTTACACTGTCCCTGTCTTTCTCTCTGCCTCGCTCTCCCCGTTCGAATGATCGCGCTTTTTGCCGCCATTCTTCGCGATTTTCAAGATTTCACCAATCGCTCGCCCACCGAGTCACCGAATCCGGAATTATTTTTCTGTCCGCTCAATTTTTAACGAGAGCTTCTTTACACAGCAATTTTTCTGCATTAAAATAGACATTTACTTTGCCTTTTATCTGCCGATGATTTGTTTCATAATTCTTCTCATCCAACGGAAGCATGCATCAAAGAGAGGTATTCGAGCACACTGAAGCCCGCGACTAATGGAATCGATAATTAATTCGAAATCATAAGCAGCACTGGTTAAATATAGTTTACAAGCACTCTTCGAGAAAAAATGGAGATTCGGCAGTCTTAAATATTAAACGAACAGTACCATCGAGACGAAACTGTAATCCGCCACTCGTTAATTCGAATAATTATGAAGCCCGGCTTGTGTGTAGCCGGTGCGCTCGTAAGTTGCTTTAAAATGTCCCGTAAATCTAACTTTCTCCGTGCGCACCGAAATGCTTATCAGTGACAATTTCACCCGGGGTAGATATTCGAGAGAAACATTATTATACATTTCTCCTTTCCCGTTCTAGTCAGTTCGTCCAGTTTCGCCGTTTCCGTTTGCTTTCACGATAAATAATTAATTGGACTGGAAAACGAATTTTCTTCGTCAACTGTGGCGAACAAGAGCCAGATAAACATTTGTTTTTCTTTCTTCAATAATCTTCAATTCCCTCTTAAATATTAATTTTACACTTTTCAGAACGAACAGAATTTGGTGCACTGGGTGTACTAGCAAGAAAATTGATTTTCAAATCTCGGCAAGTAATTTTGTCCCCAAATAAAATTCTGAATAAAATATTCCGTATTAACGAACAGGTAGGCGTATAGTGAAACTTGTTCAGCTAGCTAACAGAAAGATCAACGTTTCTGGAATCCGTTTCCAGAAAGAACGGACTCGCGACCAACGTCTCGTGAAATGTTGCGCTAACGACGCCATTTATCCGAGGAGAAACGTTATTGCTTGTTCCTGAGCCGTCTGTATCGAAGTGAAATTGTCACTGATAAGCATTTCGTACGGGGAAAGCGAGCTCTATGGGATGTTTCGAGAGCAATTTGTAACGATAACGTCTCCTCTTCTTTCCAACGTTAATGCGGCTCTGCGTAAGCAATCGGGAATCGTGCCACGTTGGAAGATTAAGCAGACAGTTAACTGTCTCACAATTATCGTGGAATATATCTCTGCTCGACCACGTGGAATTTCAATCCTGAAGAGTACCTGGATTCTTCATCGGAGAGATGATCATTTATTTTTTCTCTTGTCACCATTCTTCTCCTAAATCTTCAACTGATTAAGAATCCTTCGTAAATCTTGATTTTACACTACTATGGAGAAGAAAGAAGCACCCAGTATAATTATAAGATATAATGATAAACAATAATATGATAAACAATTTATGTAGAAATCATATTGAACAATGATTGATTTATTGCATTTAAAGTATTAGATAATCCGCAGTAACACATATTCTTAGATTCAATTAAACAGCGGAAACCTTTTTCAATATTTACTGTGTTCTTATTTCATTTTTTACGCTTTCCTATTAAATATGGATTAAATATGGCCGGGTGATTCTTTCTTTTGCACAGTAGTGTATATGTGTTCTGACATTTCCCAATATTCTCTAATATTTTTCCAGCAAGATACGAGTGCTTTCTCGAAATCACAAGCTCCTAATATTTTTTTGGAAGCCCCAACTATTTTTGAGAGATTTTCCAAATACTTTTGAACAGGCTCTTAACATGTTCATAGACCCATATTATTCTGAACGTCTCTAATAAATGGAATCAGCCATCGTGTCGTTGTATCAAACATTTCTGTCCCGTCCGCCACTCTGACATGCTCGCGAGGGAAAGTTTTCGTTCTTACCAAATTCTTTCTCCTCTTCCACCCCTCTCCCTCCTCCTCTCTGCTCAGGTCAACCATAGTCCCAACTGGAAACATCATCGGATAGAAACTGCTCGAATCCGAGCCTGTTCACGCGTCGCCTTACTTTTTTTCCAGCCGAGAACTTTTTTCCAGCTTGACAAATATACAAAAACGAAGAAACAAATGGGAAAAATCCGACGATGAAAAGATGACGCGCGTTTTATAATGACGCCGGCTCCTAACAGGTTCGGCGATCGTTTTACGAGTACCTTTTGAAATACTGGCGGCGCAGGACGTTTATTACAGCGAAGGAGAAAGCTCGAAAGCTGGGCGGAAACGGAGCTGTTTCATACACTGGGTGTTTAGGAAAACTGTACACTATAGTTCACAGATTAATCCATTAATCCCTGAAAAATGCGTTTGTGGACTTCCAGAAATTTTTATTTCAGAAACTGCTAATTCGATCGAGTTGAGTCTTTTCTCACAGCAACCTTGAAAGTTTATTCCACCGTAAGAATACCTCATATATTGGAAATTTTAAATTAATTCTCATTTCATGTATTCCGAAAAAAATCGCAGGTTTTGAAATATCGTGTGACTACCGATCTTTTTTCTCTCGATCAGAATAACTCGTCGATAATTCTTCTTACGACCAAAGATCGATGAATCTCTCTCCCCGATTCAGCAACCAATGCGACTGTATATGGTTTCTTTCTTGACACTATGGTCATGCATTTTTCATCCGCGGAGTCATTAATGTCTCTTCTCGATTCGGCGGTCACCGATTTCTTCTCGGTGCTTCGCCTATCTCGTTTTTCCGCAGACACCGCGGACTTCACAGAGGCCGACTTTTCCTCTCAGGATCGGAGTGTCATCAATCTCTCTTCTTGTTGCGGTGATCACGGCTTTCTTTTGTGCGTGCACCGCAATTATCATGTTTTCTTCTGGACAGCACAAGCGTCGAAGTTATACGTGTTATCCCTTTTCGGTATCGACGGACAAACAGCGGACATTCGCGAAAATAAATGCGAGAAACAGAAATTAAGCGGGCACAGTTAAGTGGAGTTCCCCTATTAATGGTTCAATTAGATTAAAAATATGGTAAATACCATGCTCGGTGAATTCGTTATGGCCACGTAAAACCCATCGTTTTCATTCGCGCGTTCGCCGGGTCACGATTAAAATGTAAAACGATTGTCGTTGACGCCGGGAATTTAAGTATAGTGTCGCAGAAAAATTTTTGGGAACCTTCGATTCAATTCAAGGCCTGATTCACAGCTCTGAAACAATTTCTGAACAGATTAAAAATAATAAACAGTAGTAGACAAAATAAAAAATTCCTCTATCAATTTTTAATGGTTGGTAAAATAAAACAAAAGGCAATTATACCTTAAATGAAACGTTCTTTTTTTAATGGCACTGTGACATTAATCACAGCAATCGATTCCTTCGATCATTCTGTCTATGAATGATACAAAATGAAGACACAGAAAAATTGTTCAGTTTATAGAATCCTACATTTTTTCGTCTGCAAGAACTACGACGAGATAAGTCGCATGATATTAAGAAATATTGCTGACGTGATGAATCAGTGCTATCGTGTATTATAAATAATAGAATGGAGCATCTCGTAAACTAGTCGGCTGACAGTGACCTCAGCTTGCATCATTTCCATGTAGGATTCAAAGAAACGATGCAGCATCGTTTCCACTCGTTTAAAAAGTGTCATTGCACTTTGCAAATGCAATTTGAACAACAAAACCTCGTGGAACGATAGATCATTCATCGAATTAAATTCGCGATTCCACGTAGACCTCGCTTGAGATACGCCGGTAGATCTGGCAACGCAGCAATTGCAGTGGTTCTCATATTTTCATATTTAAAAAATGTTTATCTCTGAAGAATATTAATAATTTAAATTCACTTGATATATAATAATTAGACAGCGGATCTTTATGCAATTATGGCTTTCGGAAATTTTCAGAAAATGTTAGGATATAAAATGCAACAGAATTTAGTACGATTTTAATTTATTTCAGATCTGAAAAGGCTACTATCACGGAAAATAAGATTCTATTTGATTCGAGTTTCTTAAAATTCGTCTACAAAAATTGCGAGTTGCATAAACATCTTCAGTCTAATAATAATAGATCTGAGACTGAATTCTGTGAAGGCGAGTTGAGAGCCTCTGGAATTGGCCCAGTAGCAATGATCGACCTGTACAAGGTTGCATCCATCGAGGCCCGAGATGTCTCGCGTTCCAACATTGCAGTTCCCATGGGACCACGTGCTGCGAACGTCTCTGTACCAGTGGTTGCACGCTCGTGTGCATCCGAGCGGGATAGGAAACGATTTCCAGGAGGTCTGGAGGCTATCAGAGGAGCGGCCAAGGACGTGTTCGTGGCTCGTTGCGTTTCAACCCGTTACGCGCGAGCTCTCGTAACTTATAATCGCAATATTCGCGACTAGACTGCCGATGGGATCAAGTTCAATATGTGCGTCCACGAGTATCGGCCGATTCGATATCTCGTTCAAAGCAAAAATAACCGGGTACAGGCTGTCCCACAAAACGCGGCCCTTCCACGACTCGCATCAATCGTTGCACTTCCATTTTGTCTTCGAGCCTCGATCGTCCACTTTGAAAGAAAAACTGTGTACAGGACGTTTCATAAAATATGTCCATCGAAATCATTTCTCCAAGATGAACGTCGATCATATTTTTCATGAATTTTTGTAGCTCCGATTGTCGATTCCGATGGTAGAATTAAATATGTACAAGATGCTTCATTCAATGCGGTCCATTGAAATAATTGTTCGAAGATGAACGTTGTGGATATAAATTTGCATCAGCTTCCGCAGTTTTATTCCCACTGTATAAGTATTGTTTGTAGAGAGGTCTCGCTGAATGTTTGTATTAGCACTCTTAAATAGGTTGCGGACGTCCATGCAAATCTGTCTATGTGTTTTTTGCGCGAATGTGTATCAGAGAAACAATTAAATGTAAATTTATTTCTTCTGTCGCACAGCTTCACCATGCTGTAAAACTTTGTTAGAATTTATGGAATTCTCTAGTTCGCCATGTTGTGCATACATTATATCGCGAATGCGCAAACATCCGCGGATTGGCGGAATTCGCTGTTTTAGAAATCGCCGATTAATAAATGCCTGCCAGTCTTGATAGCGTGCTCTAGAAGGAAAAAAATCGAATGGGACAATCGTTTGTGAAATCTCTCGTGATCGGTGAACTGAAACGGTATCAATTGGAAACATGAAAAATCCATTAACACGATTACCAACAATTAGTTCAATAATGAAACTTGTGCAAACCATTAGACTATTTTAGAAATTATTTAATCTCGATCATATGTATCTTCTCCTACATTATCTTAAACCGATTAAAACCGTGAATTTTTCACCTAACTCCTGTTTCTCGACAATTTTTATTTCGTATAAAAATCCGAAGTCTATTATTACCGACTTCGATCGGAATTTCGAATCATCTGTTTTCCTACAATCCGATCGGCAAATTAGATCGTCTCGGTTTCAGGCCGTTCGCCATAAATTTCTGTCGCAGTAATATAGCGAGCGCAAAGTCGACGGGAAACGTGTCGATTGTGTATGTAGATACATATTACCTTAATTGCTGGTCGCCTATGTCCTTGCGGCACACCTGTATACACCTGTATTAAGCTGCTCGATCGTACGAGCGAGCGAGCGAACGAACGCCACGTTTTGTGGTCGAACTATTAGAAAAAAAATGCCAATTTGCCTCGCGTTTCGCGGAACATAGACATTGGCTGCAGGGAGCTAGAAATGCAAACTGCAGTACGTTCTTCAGCTGTTAGAACCGAGAATGAATCGGTTCTGGCTAAAACAATTTGACCACAGCGAGAATCGTAATCAATTTTGTGCAATTATCCTCGATCGTTACAACGTGTCAGTGTGATTACAGCTGGAATTAATCATTAAACCAATAAACACTTTCGCCTCGTTTGTAAAGTGCACCGAGCTAACAATGAAATGGCTAAAACCTATATACAAATCGATAAGAACATTATAAATGTCGAAAAGAAAAATTTCGAATTTTCGCGCCAACTTTTCCACGTTCTCGAAAAAACCGATAAATATTTTACAAGTGCCTAGCCTCGCCGTAAAGCTAAAGTGTAGAGATAGCGGCGTACATGCGCAGCTTGACAAACTCGTTGAAATATGCGACATGCGAGCAAGAATTCTTCCCGACGATTTCACGAGCTCGCTGATAAGGCTTAATGGATGCGCCGACGCCATTGGAGCGGCTCCGCCCCGGTGATAAATTTCAAAAAGCCCGCGAATTTGATAGAGAATCGCCGTTTTCCCGATATCATTGTTATTACACGCATCGTTTCGTAATTTCGACCGGGGCTTTGATACTCGGATTACTCGGCTATCCAGTTAAGACGTTCGCAACCGCTGACGTAATATTACGTCTGCTCGTAAGCTGCAGCTGATTGCAGTTAACGTGAAGTTACGCGCTTAGATAAGATACAGCTGATTGCTGACGAGGCGAAGTTACGTGTCTGCTCGGGCTACAGCTGATCGACGATGACGTAAAATTACGCTATTGTGTAAGGTCACGGAGAAAACTGCATCGTGCTGTCGTTGATCCCAAGTACAGTATTTAGGCATTTTTTGGAAATTATGTTTATTGGAAATTATTATATATTATTCCGAGTGCAATTTCATTCGAACCAGAATTTTTACTCATACTTTAGTATATTCATTTTATAGAAACATTAAACAATTTTTATGAATTTTTAGATTATTTCTAACACGTTAACCCCTCGCCCTTCGATTTATTTTACGGCATCAATGATTAGAACTTTCTTCGTGGTTCGTAATCTCCTAAAAAAGGAGAAAATTGATATCAATTGTATGCCTACATGTTCTTCAATAACTATACATTAACAAAACCAAAATAGAATTTCATCTCGGTTTAAAGGAGATTAATAACATACATATTTATTAGGCTGTGTTCAAAATCTTCAACAAGTGTCTGACACGATATTGTAGGGCGAGGGGTTAAATCTTCAGAAAGAAAGAGTAGCATTTATACAATTTTTAATTTGGAATTTGATTAAAAGCAGAATTTTTATGTACATTTTAGAATATTTATTTTGTAGGAGCATTAATTAATTTTTGCTAATTTTTAAGAAAAATATAAATTTAGTATGGTCATTCTTACTGTCGAGCAGCGAGACTTCGTTTGAACGTTGGTTTGGAAAAAGTGGAGCAATGAATATTTATCGGGAAAGCGATTCGCGGTTTTCAGGTGTTTGCCGCGATGATTGTATGTTTACGGAGCAGTTTATGGTATCAGAATCCCGCATCATAATCCTTTTCCTGTTTCCAGACGCGTAATCGCCGAGCGAGCGGTAACGTGCGTCGGTAATTAGAGAAGAGCGCACTAATTGGAGCGTGCTCGAAAAGAGAAAGCATTTTAAGGAACGCACCGTGTACTTCCGGCAGCCCGGGGATCCCCGGTTCGCAAACTTTTGCTCGGACAATTACGTAAAAAACTGCTCGACTTTTCCGCAAAACTTGAAAAGTGAAATTGCCCTGCGCCGATTTCCTTTCTCGCGAGGGAACTTCGTTATTCGAACTTCATTCTTCGTTCTATCGCCATTAGAGGATCTGAGCATACAAATTGTCTACGTAAGAATCACAAAGAAGGCTTTAATCTAATTAGAGAAAACATCTAACGAACTAAATTTAGCGAGCTAACACTTTTTCGAAGGAAACTACAAATTACGTTGACTTGCTCGTTAAAATACCCGTTCGAAAAATATAGTTGGGCGTTTTACATTTTCTATGAATTATTGAAACAACGCGTGACCCTCTGGAAGTTCTTCAGCTTTTATGTAAAACGTTTTTCAGTATTGGTAATGAAAAGGTTTCCGATTTTTCTTTAAATTTATAGTACCATAACTTCTCGCACAATGTCTGGAGATGTCACTTTGGATAAAAATATTTTTATGTCCGTTCACAACGCGAAAATCACAGTGGTCAGTACCGCAAGTTGTCATTGACGTCAATCAGAACAGATTCAATGAAGAAGCGCTATCAGCGGCCGGCCGCCATTTCCCACTTTGCTGCAAGAAGAGGAACCAAGATGGAAGACGCCACTGACTTACGATCAGTAAATCTCGTTCTGTTGTCGACGTTATCGATGATTTATGCGTGCGGTAAGCCGCCGTCATCTTCGATGACGAACGGTCCGTAAACCGCGTTTCCATAAAAATCTATTAACTTCGTCGCCTCGATGATTGCGTCGCCATTTTACGATCGAGATTCCGCCAATAACGTTCCGCTGGTTCACAAATCATTAGACCGCGGATCTTTATGCATTTATAGCAAAATTGAGTAGATAAAATCCACAATTGTTGAAAAATTTTAAAAATTGGAGATGTCAATATATGATTACTTCTCTATTAAAATCATTAAAGGAAGAAATGACATTCAATTTAATGAATGCAGACAATTTTTATTTTGCATAAAGGTTCGCAGTCTACAAATTATTTATCGGCTGATGATTTTTTAAACATTGGAAATCATTTTGACATCATGTGTAACATAATTAAATTAGATAATTCTTAGAAAGTCATGGGGACTACTGTTTTAACAAAAGATGTAACATTTTAAATGAAAATGTGTCTTTATATTTTCATAACCTTGAATTTTTAATATTTCCTGCGCGATTATTTTGCGTTACTTTTGACTGTAATGTTGTCGTTGGAGGATGTGTGAGAGATAATTGTTGCTGCAATCATTCGAGATTTCAGCGAGTATTACGCGCGGATTACAATTTTTGCAGAACGGGATCTGGGATCGATGGTAGTACGTACCATTGGGATTGTACTTGATATAAACTCGATCGCGAGATAGACCTTGATCACGGATTTCAGTTTCACTTCGTATTCGATCTATCGTCCGAAATAGCCGAGTATCGGACTACCAAGGCCACAGGAAACCATCTCCAAACAAATGCGATTGTTTATCCGCGGCAAACGCGGTGGCGCGGTGCCGTTGTTGTCCATTATTTTTCGCGTACTATTTTTTCTCTGCTTTTTAAACAACTGCGCACGGTACGCTGCTCGGAATCCATCGAATCGCATTTCTACTTCATGACGATGCTCCGACGCAACCACAAGAAAACGAAGAGAAATAATAGCAACATTTTATTTTCCAATTTAATATTTCGATGTTCGATTGTTTTGTCCAATGGAAACTGCAAAATTTTTTTTACACCAGCAATTATGCCGTACGCTACTTATAGGAAATTTGAGAAAATTTGAGGCAATTTATTTTCAATTAGTGCACAGTACCGTGACTAATGCAGACACATTATAATCATAGTGAGTGGAGCACCTAATGATCGTAGTGTCCAAGAAAATATTCTGCGCTGCGAAGTAAAAATTTGTTAAGTCATAGTTTCGACAGAAATAATCTGTTATTCAGAAATAATTCGTTACTATTTTGTAATAATTGAACTTCGTTATATTTTACTTTTACTTTAAATGTTTTTAAAAAATCAGAAGAAAATATTTCGACGGTCTACGGACCTTAAATTTCGGATGAGTAAGGTCAGTCGAACACGCCGATCATCCGGACAACGAAGTATGATAAATAATGAGCCGCGGCGAGCGAGGATTATGAAAGTGTAACGTTGCTCGTTGGATTAGAGTTACGGCAAGAAACCGTGGCGGATAATTGATATGTAACAGAGATAAACCAGCTGAAAGAACGGAAATCGCCGGTGGTTCATTAATAAAACGCATTTTCAAATCCCTTTCACCGGTTTATCGCGAATCAAGCCGAAGGTAAGGCGCGTTTCCACGAGGAACGCAACTGCGTGAGACTCTAATGGTAATTTTATTCCGCGGCACGGATTAAACGAATTCAAATTTCACCTGGCCGTCTCTGAGCGAAACCCAAAACGCGTGCTCGCGATTTCGCGAGAATTTTTCGGGCCAATCTTCTGCTCAAACGAACACAAAAGACAATTATTACCTAAATTATATTAACAGGTATTATTTCAGCTTTGTGGACCAACTTGAAAACAATTCAAAAATTTCAAGGACTCCAAAATTCTAAACAGAAAAAGCTCTTCCTGCAGATTCAAAATGTACTTTTAAAAATATACCCATTAAAAATCAAGCAATTTCAGATTTTTGGACCATCTTTGAAGCAATCCAAAAATTTCAAGGACTCTAAAATTCTAAAAAAAATGACACTGGCACTGTTTAATTTCACAATTAGAATCGCAATTGTTGCACCTACGGCGAAACAAAATCGCCACAACCGGGAGATTGATCAAAGGCCGCGCGGAATATCTGTTTTCCTGTTTTCTTCGGCGCAACAACAGAGGAACAATTCGTCTCGATTTTTCCGTCAGTTGGCGGGACACCCGTGACTCACTTCGTACTTGAAGCATCAGGTAAAACGCTCGCGTGTTGCCGATTACGTAAAGGAATATCTCGTACGGTGGATCAGGGATGACGGGAGAGGAGAGGAGAGAAAAAGACGGAAAGAGAGAGAAGGAGGGGAACGTAGTAATTAGAAGCACGGTCTCTGTGTAACGAAGGAGCGGACCGGAGAACTGGTTCTACCGTTAACGGAAATCGTCTCCGGTCCGATTCAGAACCAGCCACTCGCGCCCTTTACGGCACTTCCGGTTTCGTTACGCGGTCCCAAACCAGTTAGAAACTCGGTCAAACTGATCCGACTATCGGCGCCATTTTTTCCGCATACTTTTCGTACCGATTCGACCATGGCTCTCCGTCGATAATCTCGAAATTATGATCGTCTTACGCCATACAGAGTCGGATTACTTCGGTACGAGAGCTAGCTTTTAAAAATTTTTTTTTGCTCGTCACTACCTTCGGAGAATTATGTCTCCGTTATCAAAATATGCAATTTTTGAATCAACAAAAAATCTACAAAATTGTAAATAGAAATTAAATTCAACCGAAAAATAATTTAATTAATTCTGTTCAGTTCTCAATTTACCTTGGCCCCCAATTTTTAAAAATTTAGCCCCCCACTTTCAATCCTCTTAAGATGTTTCTACAACTGCTTCTCTGCTCTCGATTACCCAGGAAGCATACAAGAAAATAGCTCTCGTTCATCACAATTTTCAACATCCTCCGTGTCTTCATGATTGCCGAACACTTCCTGTCTACGCGATACTCGAACACTTCCTATCCCGACTTCGCGACAGAAAAACGCTTCCTATCATCAAATATATTAAATCGCTTCCTAACTTAGTGATAGCCGAACGCTTCCTATCATCAAGATATCAAATTGCTTCCTAACGTCGTGATAGCCAATCGCTTTCTATCTGCGTGGTGTTCGATCACTTCCTAACTTCGTAATAGACGAACGCTTCGTATCATCAAGGTATCAGGTTGCTGCTTAACTTCGAAACGCCTAATCGTTTTCTAATACTCACCTCTCGACATTTTTATTCTGCTCTTATCTTCGAGATTTTAAAGTGGTTTGTAAAATGATGGGCAATAGTTCTTTTATTTTCAAGATTGTTACTTCGTAACTTCGCTGTAATCAGGCTCTTCCTGTGGTCACGATGTCCAACTGCTTTCTAACATTCCGATAATCATACTCTTCATTTATTTCCGATAACTTCTTAACTTCAGCATAACAAATTGCTTTCTGTTTTCCAAATATGCAGTCGTTTTCTAACTTTATGGTGGTGAAACGCTTTCTTCTTTTGTATTACAATTAGGATTCATTGTTTTCTACTATTCATCACTGTTTCCATGTTGTCTTCCCCTGTTACAATCCATTTTCATCCTCTCACGATTAGTTTCCAGGTAGCTCACTTCAGCACGACCAACCGCTTCCTAACTTCCCTCTTCCTTATCACAGACAGGATCAACTGTATCCTTCTCTGCATTTATTCAGCCCTACGATAAGGTGTCTTTTCTCATGACAACCTTTATCCTCTTTTGATCATCCTCTCTTGTACCCTAACTTGCGAGGAGGACGTTCTCCATCGTTCTCCAGTCGGGCTCGCTCCTCCAGCGGTTTCCCATTCGCAATCAGCTTCTCTGTTGTTCGTCTTCGTCGCTCCCTTCCTCGTTTGTCATTGCGCCGCCAGTTCCCCGCCTGTTCAACGCGAGATTAGTTCCGCAGAGCTGGCGACGACCAGTAGCCTTGAACCAAATTGCGAGCTGTCGTTGTTTAGTTGTTTAGCTAGCGTGCACGCAGAAACCCGGCGTATTCCGTATGGTTATTAGGCTTTTAAAACGTCCGACCCCCGTCACTTTTCATCGAGATCGTACCGATTTCCCGCGTCGGGCTCGCATCCTCGATCCTTCACCGTGACAAGATCGATCGATTGAAAACCGGCGCGACTCTTCTCCCCCCTTGGATCTCCGTTCAAGGCGTTACAACCGGTGATTACAATCCGTTCGAACAAACTGAAGTAATTGCCAAGTTTCCACGCAATTTTCCGTACATTAAATACATTAATTTTCCGTACTGCGGAATTAAGAGCGCTCGGCTCGTGACAGTTTGCTCCCCCGGATCCAATACTTGATGGAACTGTAAAATGGGATCTTGGGAATGTAGAGCGATTATGGTGGAGTAGATACTCCAGTACGAGAGGAACATGGTTTTTCCAAAGGCTGGAGAGTTTGATCAGCATCAGAAAAGTGTGTCCATAAAATTTGAGGAGTCTAGTTTCCAAGCCTAGGCTCAGAAAATAAAATATTTGAAATCTATTCTCTAGTGAAATTGATCTCCAGAAGTGATCATCTTGAAACCAAGACTCTGGAGTCCTAGAAAAATTTCGAAAGGTATCTAGCGAGACACACCTCCAAGAAATGATCATGTTCAGAAGGTCCAGAAAGTCCCAGAAAAATGTGAGTGACCTACTTTCCAGCCGGATTCATCTCCAAGAAGCGATTATCTCCTCGAGGCTCCGAAAGTACTAGAAAAATCTGGCGAATCTGGTTTCCAACCAGACTGATCTACATGAGAATGATCAGGAGCAGACCGTGTTTGAAAAAGTTCCCGAAATTCGTCTGCTCGTCGATCCATCATCCAACCCATCGATCATCCAAAGCAGAAGTATGCGAAACGTGTCTTCCAGCTATGCTATAGGTTTAGGCTGCGAGGAACCGTGGTTTTCTCAAGGATAACCATAGATCGACAGGACGGAACGTTGCGGCTGGCCATCGCAAACAATTAACGCGGTTTTCGATGGGGCTAAAAGAAGAAAAGAAAAAAGGAGAACGCGGAAGGAACGCGAAAGAAAGAAAGGATAGAGAGAGATTCGAGGACGATGGCGTTGGCGATGGTTAGGCCTCACTATTTTTGGAGGAACATCTCCAAGGCCAGCCACGAGACCCGGCGCTCTTTTCTTTTTCTTTTCTTCCACGAAGCAATTTCTGATGGCCATGCTCTCCCTCTCTATCTTTCTCTCTTCATCTCTTCTCTGCGGCTTGCAAACGCTAGGGGCAGAAAAGGTGCAAAGAGGCGAGGTGAGGACAGGGGACCGTGTCATCGCGTATTCTAAAGCTGAATAAGAACGTGTGTGCTAACATTTCGCTGGTGCGTTATTTCCCTCGCGTTCCGCTGTCGACCGCTCTCAGGGAGAATCCGCGTTTCTGACGGAGAGGAGCCTCGTTGAACGGTCCTGAACATACAAACTTGATTCCTTGCGAAATTTCGCTGGACGATTTTGATGGAGCGGAAGCGTCAATTGTTTTAATCGTCCACTATAGCTACGTAGTAATCAGGAAATTCTAAGTTTACCTTACAGCAGAAATAACTAGAAGTATAGGACTTGGTCGGAGGGCGTGCTGTGTGAATGTTAGAATGTTAGAAAGGTAACAACAAGAAATAATTAAAGTAAAACATTGAGAGAACGTAAGAGATAGATAGGGAGGAGTAGAAAAAATAAGGAAAATAAGTAAAAAGTTAGTTTAAGAGTTAGGTGGCAACGGGGTAAGAGTAACGTAAATTAAATAATATAGAATGAGAAAAAAGAAAACAAGTAGAAACTAGAACTCTACAATTTTTGAAATAAGAATCAGCGAGGCGCAGCTTCAAAAAATTAAGTGTGTATGCAAAATCGAATGGAGTAAATGAATTGTATGAATGCTAAAGCGTAGTGCAAAATGAGTAAACTTTGAATTTCGTGTGTTTTCAGGGAAAGAAGAGAAAAAGGACGCCGACGGAGAGCTATGGGGCAATGTGGAAGCGCAGGCCGCCTTCCTCGGCCCGAACCTATGGGACAAAACTCTGCCCTATGATGCCGACCTGAAGGTATTGAACCATGTATGTACAAAAACGCGAACACGGTAAGCCCGCCGCAAGCCCGGCTGAACCTGAATCCCAAAAACAAGAAACAGAAACAACAGGATCGAACGTTCTCTCTCGTAGAAGCTGTAGGATCTCTTCCATCCCGATTTTCGTTTGCCCCTTTGTCTGCCATCATGAACGACAATTAATCCGACCCGCTCATTTTGCACGGTCCTCTGAACTGTTTTCTTTTTCTGTTCTCCGCTCGTCCCCATCAGTATCACTCGTTAATCTCACTTTCGACGAAAGTGCTCGTTCCGAAAAATCTCCTTCAGATTGCCCTAACTCCGCTCCAAGTTAGCTGGTCCCACGTGTCTATCTATATTGCAGTGAATATTTACTTGTTGGGATATAAAATATTGGCAACAGCTCGTTGAAAGTATGTCTGATTGAGAGCGTGTCGATTTTGAAAGATTAAGATCGTAGTCGCACTCCAAAGATTAGGATCGACGAAGATTTTTCAGATTGTCGGAGACCCCGTGTTCGTTAATACGTAATAATATTTTACATTTAATCGTGCATTAAAAAATTGCTCCGAGTTCGTTGTTGAAATAACACTGTCTTCGTTCACGTTGCATTTCGTTTAGACGTTTTCGACAGTCGCACACTTCTGTGAAAATTCACGAAGCTATTGGAAACATTTCCAAAATTGTTCACCACCCAATCGCATTTTCATTTACTTCTAGATATTTTGTTTCGCTTGCTTAGAACATTGTTCTCCTGGCCACGGTAATTAAGCTTGCTATAACCCTCGGTTCAACGATACATATACGTTAGTAATTTCGAAGAGAACTTTCTCTTGTAAAGAAAAGTGATTGATTGATCTACTGAGAATCTTTGAATTGAAGAAGAATATCAGACAAGGTGTCGCTGAATGAATAGAACGCTCTAACGACCCCAAGACACGTGTTGATGTCTCGACGCAGTTTAAAAAAGTGAGATTGGAGAGGATGCGACATTTTGCACCGGCCGCGTAGAGATAGTCCTTTCGAAGAGTCATCAGATGACCGATACCCTATTGCAGTACGTGGATCTCGACGAGTTCCTCTCCGAGAATGGCATTCCTGCGGACGGCGTGGCCGGCGGCGGGCAGGGCACGACGCAGACCGGGCCCCTGCACAAGATCAACAACACCGAAGCACCTGGACACCAGGGACCGGCCGGGGTTCACTTGGAGCCCGTCACCAAGCGCGAGAGATCACCCTCGCCGAGCGAATGTTGCTCACCCGAGACCATGAACCCTCCCTCGCCCGCGGATTCCAGTGAGTAGCTTCGTTTCCGACTCTTCTTTCCTTCCGAGCAGGGACTTCGAACCGGAAATTTTCAAGGCCCCAGGCTTCTATAGAGTGAGCCCCTCAGGCTCAAAGTCCCGAAGTCTCAACGTTCCACAGTTACAAATCCTCAAATTTCTAAAGCTCCCAAGACCCAATTCCCCAAACTCCTAACGTTCCAAAATTCCAAAGCCCCCAAAGTCCGGAGCTCTCAAGACCGAAATACCCAAAGTCCCAACGCCCCAAAGTCCCAACGCTCTAAAATCCCAACATTCCAAAATTCCAAAGTCCCAAATTCCCAAAGCACCTAAAGTCCAAAGATCCCATGACTCAAAGCCCCCAAGGTCCAAAGCTCTCAATCAAGTCCTGAAACCCCAAAGTTCCAAATCCCCAAAGTCCCAACGCTCCAAAATCCCAACGTTCTAAAATTCCAAAGTCCCAAATTCCCAATGCCCCCAGGTTTCAGAGCGCTCCCAAGATCCAAATCTCCAAAGTCTCAACGCCCCAAAGTCAGAACGTTCCAAAGTTGCAAGCCCCAAATCCCCAACGTTCTAAAGTCCCAAAGCCTCAAAGTCCCAGCGAATTACGAAGATACAACTGAGAATACCAGTCTAATACCGGTACCTTGTTCCGGTAGAAGTCCCGGCTTCCAAATAATGTCCGCCAGATCGTTTCTCTTGTGTTCCTCCGATCAAAAGATCGGTTTAGCCCCGGGAGTCGACGATGTCGTTCAGTTTTGTTCTTTCTCTTTTTCTCTCTTGTATCTGTGTATTATATCTTTGTTTCTCGCATCGACAGAAGCTAGACTCTCTTTAATTATTTAGCTATTAGAGAATCGCCGATTGATTGTTCCCTTCCGCGCGACAGATTCCGAGGACTCGTCACGAATACAATATGGCTTGTCTCTTGTAGCGCTCTCGATGGCCTCATCGGGGCGAGACTTCGATCCACGCACCCGGGCCTTCTCCGACGAGGAGCTCAAACCCCAACCGATGATCAAGAAATCACGGAAGCAGGTGAGTTCGGTGTGTTACCAAAAATTTCTTCATTGATATTTCTATGCGAAATACTCGCGAACACGAGCATATCGACAATGATTTCGAATAAATTCTTGATCTCTACGAATTCTGCAGTACAATGATGTGCTCGTGTAACGAGAGTATTATATTAAGAATAAGAATATGGAATTTATGAGCGATTACGTTGAAAGAATGAATAGCTTCATTAAAGATGGTCCGTTCTTCTAATTGATGGTTTATTCACCTTGCAGTTTCTGCTGCGCCGAGTCCATCCTCGAACTCATAAAACACAATTGTTCTAATCTACCGTAAATCTATATTCTTAGAAACACACTGCCGCAACACTTTAACCGCTTCTGGATTCTCGGATATGCAGTTAAAGGCTTTTATCTGGACCATAAGTGTCGGCACTAATGATTCCTAAGGCTGAATGTACGCACAGATCAATTATTTTATCAATTACTACTAGACTGCGGACTTCGTACATTTATTACAAAAATGATATGAATACCGATGTACTATTTTCAGTTGAAGATCCGCAGACTAATTATCAAATCACACAAATATTATCAATTGCAATTTCATATCAGGACAATATTCGAGTTGCATCGCATTCCAAAATGGCCATAAAAAATCATGTGTGCATTCAGCGAAGGGCAGAAAAAAGTACAAAAATTAGTCTTACTAGTTTCAAACTTCGAATTGCTTGTTAGATGTCTTAGCTTTTTAAATGTGCAGCTTTTGAGATTCTTTCTTAACAATTTCTCAACGTGTTCACAGTCTTTTAATTTTTTTAAATCGACTTGGGACAACCTTGACCCTTTCCCAGCTCGAGAAAACGAACATCGATGGTACCCGAGGCGAGGTTTCATAGGACAGAGAAGACTCGCTTCGAGCCTATTTATAGCCGAGCCAATTTCTAATCTAATTTTCTTCTGTTCCCTATGATCCGCCGCTTGTGACCAACAGTTCGTTCCGGATGACCTGAAGGATGACAAATACTGGGCGCGTCGTAGGAAGAACAACATGGCAGCGAAACGATCACGGGACGCGCGCCGCATGAAGGAGAACCAGATCGCTCTCAGGGCCGGCTTCCTCGAGAAAGAAGTAAATCTTCCCACGCCTCTTAGACTAACGAACGCGTGTTAGAACCGCACGACAACACCAAAATCCCTACGTTCCAAAGTCCCAAAGCCCCTAAAGTCCAAAGATCCCATCACTCAAAGAACCCAAGGTCCAAAGCTCTCAAGTTCTGAAGCCCCAAAGTTCCAAATCCCCCAAAGTCCCAAAGCCCCAAGATCCCAACGTTCCAAAGTTTCAAAGCCCCAAATTCCCAAAGCTCTCAATGTCCAGAGCTCCCAAGACCCAAATCCCCAAAGTCCCAAAACCCCAAAATCCCAACGTTCCAAAGTCCCAAAGCCCCCAAAGTCCAAAGATCCCATCACTCAAAACCCCCAAGGTTCAAAGCTCCCAAGTCCTGAAGCCCCGAAGTTCCAAATCCCCCAAAATCCTAAAGCCCCAAAAACCCAACGTTCCAAAGTTTCAAAGCCCCAAATTCGCAAAGCTTTCAATGTCCAGAGCTCCCAAGACCCAAATCCCCAAAGTCCCAAAACCCCAAAGTCCCAAAGCTCCCATTACTCAAAACCCTCAAGATCTAAAGCTCCCAAGTCCTGAAGCCCCAAAGTCCCAACACCCCAAAGTTCCAAAGCCCCAACGTCCCAAACTCCAAGGACCTCCTAAAGCGACCAGGGTGAATGACTCGCAGTACAATTCCCATAAACGAGTCCACAGCAAAATTCAGACGCGACTAACGATTGAATTCTCTTTTCCGCAGAACATGGGCCTACGGCAGGAACTGGACCGGTTAAAGAACGAGAACATGCTCCTGCGCGACGAGCTGAGCAAGTACACGGAGGTCTAACAGCTTGACGGGCAAGCGAGACAACGGCTCGCCCTGTCGCCGAGACGCGGCAGGACACGAGCGTTTGTTGCGCCGGCTCTACCTCCCACACTTATAGTCGCAGCACTTAGGTATCGCCAGTCCGGAAGCAAACTAAACAAGGGAAGGAAGGAGCGCGCCGAATCACGAGACCATCCTCGACAATTGAACAGAACAGCCCGCTGTCCTAGAGGATCCCGAGGATATCCTTCGAGAAGTTCTGCTATTCATCGATTCTCTCTATCTCTCTCACATAGAAGACACACATGAGAAAAACACGCGAACCAAAACCGAAAAACACACGCGACCCGTATTAAACACAGACACGCAGACACAAAACAGCAGAGACAAAAACGTCCCATTTTCGACTCCCCCCGACCCCGTGATCCTTCCGAGAAGAAAAACAAGGGGAAGAAAAATCTCTCCTCACCTTTTCCCTCCCTGCCCCGTACCCTGAGAAAAACAAAAAAAGTGTACATAGTTATATGTATAGTTAGATTATATGTATACACGCATACATACACGGCCGTGTGTATGTCCTGTCTGTAAGTGTGAGTCTGTAGCACGCGTGTACAGCTGCCCCTGTACACCTGCAACCGCGCGGACGTGTGTGCGCCCGTGTAATCATGCGCGAGGGATATTATAAAATATGTAACTTGTATCATCGAAAGATCTCGCGTGCCGGTAACAATACACGTTACACAGACGCAAACACGTACGGACAAGCAGCCGCAGACGCGAACGCCAGTGTGCGTGCCGGAACAATGTCCACGGAGCGTCGCAAAAAAATGAGGATCCCCGCAGGAGGACGTTAAGGGGATTCCTCATCGCCACCGCGAGACCATAGCGAGGCGAGTGGACGGGAAACGATGAAAGACACAGCGGGTACGATTGCCACAATCGTATCTGACCCTGGCACGCACACGCCGAAACGGGCTGGAGCTGATTAGAGTAATAAGCGAGAACCGTGCGAACATAATCACGGACAGGCGCTCTCGAGCTTCTGTTTCTTTCTTGTACAATGCGGCCTCACATCTGATCGTGGATAGACTCTTGGTCTAACGTTTCCTCGTTGCTTTCGCGACCCTCTTCCGTCTGCGACCGGCCCTCTTCTTCGCCAAGGATCACAGTTCTTCTTCAGAGCGAAAGGGACTCCTTGCTGGATCTGTCGAGATGATCTCTGATACAGAGCCCAGTCGGCTACGTGAAAAACCCTTGACGACCTAAACTCTGGAACAGCTCTGTACATCAAGTTTTTAGGATTTACTGTCCTGGAGATGTCAGAGGATAGCTTGTCTCCTCTATATCAACTGTACAAAATGTTCCCTATGGGCCACAGGAGTCTCTCGATTCGCTCACAGGATTTTTAATACGATCCTCTATGGAGAACCTCTTGGATCGCCTAGGGACTTTAGGTGATCCTCTTGAACTCTGAGATCCCCTGTACACAGAATCTTAGCATGACCTAATACAGAGGATCTCTGGAACTGTCTTCATAGAGGATGTCTATCGCGTCGACCTAGAAATGGCTACTTTGGGCGATCTTTTTTGGGATCTCCAAGGTAGTCTGAAGAGAGATCTACAAAGTTCGGAACAGATCTCCGATCTTTGTACTCGGGGCTGCGGCGAACCGGATGCGGCACAAAATTACTTTCTGTACATAATGGTAGCGTTGTTAATTCTATTTCCATCGCAAATATCGAAATTCGTGGAACTTTTTGAGTGAAGAAAGAGAATGGCGTAGAAACGGAACCGGAAGTGGACGAAGGAGGGCGGAGCGTCCGAATCGGCGGTCAATCGAAAAGTGAAATAACGAACGAAGGATACTTGGGAGAACGACGCTTTTCTGCGCACGGACTAGGTCCTAGTTCTCTAAGAAACGTTAATTACAGTAGCGTATCCCACGTGGTGATGGTACACAAGTGATTCTAGTTGTTTTTATCGTAAGGTAGATCAAGTGCTTCTTTTTCGTTTTTTTTTTCTTTCCATACATTTAACAATTTTACTATCTCTTCTTTTTACGTTGACTTTCGGCGCCCCGGTTGTCTCGCGCCGTTGAGAACGAAAATCCGCTCGAAGTCAAATCGCTCGAGTGCGGGGAAAGCGTCGCAACGGATCTCTTTTTGGACATCGTTTCTCACTCTCTCTATCTCTCTCTCTTTTTCTTTCTCTCTCACTTTTTTCCGTTTCCCCTAATTTGTCGCGCTTCGATGGTCGATGGTTCGTCGAGCAACGGACACACGAGCTCTAATCATACGTACGAATTATTCGTCTCTTGTAAATATTTTCTAAAGGAATCGTACTAATCTAATTTCCACTCCCCTAAACCCTGACCTGTTTCTCGGTTCTCTCGGCAGTTTCGTGGCATTTACGAGCGGAAATCGCGAGAGAACCGCTCGAAATTTCGTTGTTCGCGGAAGAGAAACGCTGTTTTCACAACCCCTGTTCTATCTTTTCCTTTCTCGGTCACCCCTCTTGAAGCATTCGCGCCCCCGTTTGCGGCCAACATCATCGTTATCATTACCAATCGCAGAAACTGCGCCCCAAGAGGATTACTCTTAGATATCAGCGAATTGTATCTCTCTGCTTGCTCTTATCCCGCGATCGGGTGCACATTGCTGGCCAAAATCATAAATCGTATCAGTGATATTAAATAGCGGATCCTTTTGGTAATGACGCTGTAGTTTAAGATCATTTATAGCTTCTAGCTATTTTTTAACTTCTAAGTGGACTATTGAGGCTGTCCCGACCCTATTCAAATTTATAGTGATGATTATTTAACTATTAGTTGAAATGAACTGCAGCTTTGGTCACGTATGAGCGTTAATTTTCATTGCAATTGCAGAATTTGATGCATACCGAACTTAAACATTCATCTTTTGCTAATTAATACTCTAACCGATCCGCCACTTTGCTTGGAATTTTAGAAACTGCCTCAAATCTTCTTTTTTCTCAAAATTGAGCCGCAGTGCAACCGACCGCGAGATTGAAATGAAAATGGCGAGCAAAGCCCACCCACACGCCTTTCACGAATCTACAGTAACTCACAGATTTGCTAAAAGAGATTCGAACGCGTTGATCAGAGTAAATTTGTACATAATCTTCGTCCTCTTTCCTGCATTGTTCGTTTTGGGAAAACAAAGCTGCGGCACACAGCCAGTCGTTCCCGGTTCGATCCCCCCCCCCCCCCTCCTCCCCGAAAAAGGCGAGAAGGAAAACGAAAAATCGCGGATTCGACCATCGTTTTTGTATCCGCCTGTACAATGGCAGCCTTGAGAGAAACCTGTGAGCCACTGTGAATACACGCGACTAATATTTTACATACTGTTGATGCGGTAGATAAGCGATTCTGCTCGTTGCAACGCTCAGTGACAATAATCGAGTATAATTAATACATATACATATATATGTTTTTTAGCACTTTTTGCGACGTAAATGAAAAACCGACACACTGAGAGTACGTTTTTTCCCGGTTGTACGTAGAAGAAGCCTTTCTCTCTTTCCTTTTCATTCGTTTATTTTTATATACGTAGTATATATATATATATACACATATATACATATAAATATATGTACGCTTGTTATCGATTGTTTGTTTTTTTTAAAGAACATTGAATGTTTTTATCGGTCTGATCGGTTGCTTGACCATTGACTCCGCGGAAACCATGAAGAGCTTATACTATTATGTCGTATGATAGAATACGTTAACTATGTATGTGTAACCACATGCATATATATGTATATTTGTAGATACAGACGAAGAAATTAATTTTTGTAGGAGGCCTTGTCAATGACAGATTCGCTGCGAACAATTTCTTTCACCTCTCTCTTTTCTCTATTCTTTTCTGTCATTTATCGTTTCTTTCTCTTTTCCTTTTCACTTTTTCTTTCTCTCTTCATTCTCTCTTTTTTAATCGATTAGTATTCGTCCAAATGATTTTTTGTACTCCGACGACGAGCCCGACGATTTGTCCCCTCCGTATCTTGTTAGATCGTTCTTCGATCCTCGCCTTTGATGATATCGGATCGATTAAGTTTTCCCCCTGTCCTCTATTTTTGTTTTTTGTAATTAGACGCCGTTCTTCCATCTTTTCTCCTCTCTTTTCTCTCTTTAGTGGGACACTAAATCCGTGTTATCGAATCATGTCGACGTTATTGGACACAATTGTTTTACGCGTTGTTATCGTATACATATATGTTCTTTTTTTTTGCCAAGATTTTATGCATGTTGTATAATGTGAAATTTTTTTGTAGTTGATAGTGTGCGCGGGCGAATCTCGTGCGTCGCGACACAACAAGATTTCGAGTTCCGAGAACGACCTTGAGCGACCTTGAGAATTCGTTCGGACGTATTCGATTGGCGGACTCCGAACATTCGCGCGGATTCGGTCTTTTCGCGAGAAAATTGCAGATAATCTCAGATTTTCTGTACGAAGTTTCGGAAAATTCGAATTAGGATGCTTAGGGCGCTTTTTATGATTTTTTGACAGCCTAGATCTATTTGAATCCTTATCAAATTGTTCTTTGTACATTTTTTAATCTATTCTCTTGAGATCAACGTTGATTTATAGGACCTGATGTAAATAGCTGATCATTTAAACTGGCAATTTTATCGCATTATCGCTCTGAAGTCGCGCAACGTCCGCAGTCCGTCGATTGTTTCCGAAATGCGGAAGTAAGGATTGACAAAACAGTGATGTCACGATGGATTCAAGGGGGTTTCCTACTGTACAGTGTTGAAAAAATTAAATTTTATTTAATCAGACCGTCTGAACGTGTTTGACACTATGGCAAACGTTTCCTGAGTAGAGTACTCGAAACTCCGGCGTACTTTAAACATTCAGTCTTCCAGGTACAAACGAAAAGAATTGTAAATAATGAGTTGTTCTGCGAACTCTATTATTTATACCTCGAATATAATTTATAACGACTAACTCTGCTTCTTCGAATTCGTTGAACACAATAAACTTCTACCTCGAATGGCGGATTTTCGAATTTGCGACGATTGGCACGTTGAAATATTTATTTATAATTCTGAGTATTTTCGAACCTGGTACTTCTAAATCGATCCTTCTATTAGACCCGACAACTTCTGTTAATCCTTTGCGGACGACGATTTACCAAAATATTATCTTCTGCTATTTATTAGCATGATTAGTACAATCATTTTTTAAATTGGTTAATTGTAAAATGGCGTAACTGTATAGAAAATGGTGGGCATTATTCTCAAGACTTGAATATGTTTTGATTGTTTGTAAATGAACAAGAAGGCCATGAATTGATTTTTACACCAAATGAATAGTTCAATCACTTGTTTGCAATTTTAAGAGCCAGATCTAAGAGCTTGAAGTCGTCCTCAAAGGGTTGAAAGATGGCGTGCTCGATGAAAAGTCTGCAAATCCCGCTATCCGAGGATTGATAAACATAAACGATGCGCGAGAAACATATCTGGAGTTTTTGCAAAATGATTATCGCTTGGTTATCTGGTTATCGGTCAATATTTTCGTTGACTTCCGCAATATGGCCGCCGTGCGGCTGCCGCTCGATTTCTATTTCCGTGATTTCGCGTTTTCTCCAACTGTGACATCGAACTCGAAAATCAAACTAGTTGAATAAATTGTACAGAACACTCCCTTCCATGGGAAACCCAGTTTTTTCAACTGAAACACGTAGGAAGATCCCTGAATGAAAAACCGGAAACATAAATGCGACAAGCATCTCGCGGCATCGTTCGAAACTCTATTGTCCATGGGACAATACACGTACATGTGTACGCGTTTCACACAGTCATGCACGGACACACGCGTACCATTTTCGTCTCGGTCTAGCACGTGCGGAACCGAAAATCTTCATTCGAAAAAACAGAGAACAAGCAAAATTTCGGAGTCTGTTCGAGCGCGTTCAACACGTTCGCTGCCGCCATTTGCTTGGGCAGCTGTTACATACTGTTAAAACTGTATCATACTTTTTATATTTTATTCGATGCAATGAACTTTCTTTGCGACGGTTATTCATGCAAACTCACGTTTCCAAGTCGGTTTACGAAAACGGAAACTCTGAGAAATATGTTCATCGGATCGCAAAGAGAACGTTGGGTCGAGTCAGAATTCCAGGAACTTCCGTTTCAGCATATCAATTTTAATTGAACTAAAACTTGCATTAATTTCAATACCCTTCTTCTCTGAATAATTTCAATCAGCCTGAAATAATGCAACAGTTTTGTTAAATTCTCTAAATGTATAGTTTTGTGTTTGATCTTTTTATTGTTCATTGTCATAAGTGCATAAAATCTGCGGAAGTGACATTTGTATGCTGATCAATTATGTATTCACATTTGCCATTCGTCGGGCAGCTGGAATTGACTGTAAACCTTCGTGCAAAAATTCTCTTGTCATCTAGCAATGATTTTAACGTGTTGACTCGATGATAAAGACAATGAATATCATTTTGCTTTTAAGCAAATTTGAACGTTTGTATCAAACGGATATCAATTCTGGCTCGACCCGACAGAAATTCGAATAAAATATGGAATAAATATTGCAATAAAATGGCAATGGATTCGTCGAACTTGATGAAAGTGAGTTTGCAGAAGAATTCATAGTTTATATATAAATAACAATGAGAATGCCAGGGAAAGAGACTCAATCGTTACAGGGTAACACTGTGCTCGATATTATTTGCATCGGACTTTTCCCGACGAATTTTCCTATCTACGAAAGTAATAGATTGATGTAAATAATTTATAATACGGTCGACGCCCTCGATAATACTATTTCGGAACTCTGACAGCGAACGTGTTATAGCAACGGATCGAAAATCGCCTAAACAAGCGACAGCAACTGGAACAACACCAGCAAGCAAGGAAAAAGTGAATCTTTTGTATCTAACGTGCATAGGAGGAAAACATTTGTAACAAAAATGAAAATCGACGTGCGTGGAATTTTGCCAAAATCTGCAAACCCATTCGTTTCGAAGCGATTTTTTGAAACAGTTCTCTGGAGAAGCGATGGGCAACAATCGTCTCGCTATTTTTTAATACTTCCGCCGATTAATAGGATTCTCGATGACTGTACCAAAAAGAGCTCCGCAATTTTTTTAATCATTTTCATTTTAACAGTTAGGTCCAGTGTCTTGAACCAAAATTTTCACAGGACTCGTCAAAAATCGGAAATATTTTGCTTCTCGAGAGAACTATTTCGAAAGATCGGCCGTTCAAAATCGAAATAAAATACGAGGGTGGTGTGATCGGTTTTTACGGTTTCGGCAGATGCCACGTGCGTTTCTCTCGATCGTTTTCTCGATGGTGTGGTTGAGAGTCGTGGATCCGATCTACGGGAAAGCGAGAAACGAGGAGGAAAGAGCGGGGAAAACAAAATAGAAAAAAAAACCGATCGCGGAGAAAGAGAGACGCCCGTTAAAACGTTTCTCGGAGATCGATATTTGTATAAGTACCTTCTAGTACAAGTTGCTATTAATTAAAAAAAAAAAGAAACTACGTCTTAGCTTTCTAAGTGGCCGGTCTTGGATGTCCGCAGCCCTCTGTCCCCCCATACCCCTCCCCCACCAGTTGTCAAGGATGAACTATTATTAATAATGAACCGCGACGTAACCGGGAGCGCAATAGAGCATGGTCAGTGACGAGAGCGAACGGGAAAAAAGAGGAGTAAACGAGTAAACGAATAAATGAATGAGTAAATAAATAAATAAAATAAAGTACGCACGCATGCGCGCGCGCGCGAGAACACGTGCCGAGGTTACCGAAGAGAAAACGAACATAAAAGAAAAACACGATAAATAATAAATGAAACCGTAATGGAAAATCGTAGCGAATTAGAAGAGAACACCGGTAGACGTAACCGACAAGCTTTTGCTCCAATTAGAATTAAACGACGACGAATAAATGAACGAGGGGATGAATTGTAGAGATGAGAAAAATGATACAGAAAAAAAGAGAAATACACACACACACATACAAATAAACGATGGAGGTGAGCATACTGAGAGAAGCATGCGAAAAAAAGCGAGTAAAACACAAAGAGGAAAAAAAGTTTTAGATAACGTCGCCGCGTCCGCAAATAAACACGCCATCCGATCCATTTGAAACGAATGATCCGAACACGCGAGAATTAAAACGAGATAAAAAAAGAAACAATACGACCACCAACGTCAAAGTGTATCACATTTCGAGAAATATATGTATTTGTTATTGTTTTCATTGAATTATTATCGTTGTGTCTTCTTCCCCCTCCTCTACGAAGAGCCCCAGCTATTTTAAATCATTTTGTTCCATCGAAGTATCGTAAATACTGAATGGAACGCTTATCTTCCATTCATTTTTAAGATTTCAATTCAAATGAACCGCCATAAATGGCGACGGCAGCGTCGCCGGTGGTCGATTTACGAACTAAACGACGATCTCCGTACGCCAATTGCCGTAGCGGCAAAACGCTCAAACTGATAGTCAAATTTACCGACAGTCGATAACCATCCATTGCTGTCGGTAAATTTGGCCACCAGTTTGAGCGTTTCGCCACTACGCCAATTGGCGCTGTACGGAGGCCCTTGTTTAGTTCAAAAATCGACCGCCTGGTGGCGCTCCCAGCACCATTTCTGGCGGGTTGTTTGAATTCAATTTTACGTTAACATTCCGTTTCTTACATTTTCGACGTCTTCGATCACAATTATCGTTAAAGAATGATATAACAATTAAAAGACAGAAAGAAGTTATTTTTATAGCCCGTATATCCGGAGAATATTCCCATAAACTAACAACGGAGCGCAATTGGATTTCCATACTAATTTATTCGTTTGTCTGCAAGGTCGAGACACGAGAGGCCTTCAATCGTCGTAACAATCAATGGGACGGCAATTGACGATTCATTATTCGTTGATAAAGCACACAGCTATCGAGTTCTGTGGAACTCACAGTAATTTATCGTTTCGGATGAACTCGCGAGCCAATTTATGTGCGCAAATTGTAACGGAGCGCCTCGTCACGGAGACCGTTAGAGTTAGCGGTCGATAGAAAATAAAGAGTAGCAGGGGTGATTGTAGAGGATTCGTATCGAAACAGCAGTGGAAAATGGATTTCAACCTGAAGAAACTGGTGAAAGATGCTGGTGCTACGCTTAGTAGAGTTGTACAGGTGAGCAAAGTTCGCCATAATAATTGAAGAAGTTTCCATTGACTGAGAACGAGCTCTCTTTGGTCGGTTGTAACCGAACGCTGTCATTTCTGACATTTTGTACCCTTTTTCAACGAGGAAAATATTTAAAATACAATGCCCACGAATTACTAATATTTTCTCTATTTCGCATTCGAGTTCGAGTACCGTATTGTCCGACTTATTTGTTGTTCGTAATACGCGAACTTTCTACTGTACTCTCTGTCTATAGTTTAAACTTAATTATCGTAGGCTGAGGTTAGCAAATGTGGTTAATTTATACAACTATCTGTCCTCTGTACTGTATCATTTATCATTCCACCGCTTTCTGGTAGTATCTTTTAAGATTAAACCTTGTCTACTTTATGTAGGCTTGCCGGGGTATAGTCACTGATTGCGAGCTAAATAATTCATCGTTCGATGACTCAGAACATATTAAATAACTTAGAATGACTAAGGCTAGTCCTCTTCTCTATTCGCCAACCGATACTCAAACGTTTCTAGGTATTCTAGAGATGCTGATTTGATTCATAAAATGAATCCGCTTAGGCCAACAAATTGGTCACTCGGTGTCCCCATTTAAAATTATATGAATCATGTGCTGGTTAACATTCTTTTACAGTTAACTGAGGAAAGATTAGGGAACTCGGAGAAGACAGAATTGGATGCACATTTAGAGCATCTCGCCGAAAGGGCGAATGCGACTAGAACATGGACAGAAAAAATTCTGAAGAACATGGAGTCAGTACTTACTCCAAATCCAGGTATTGGAATCATTTCTTTGTAATGAATTTTGAATGAATGTATGTTCTTACTGGTGGATTCCATTATAGGCAACAGGATTGAAGATTTCTTCTATGAGAAGATCGACAAAAAGAAGCCTAACAGGCTGAGCAATCTCGAATATGTGGGTATGGACATGATAGAAGCTGGAAATGACTTTGGCCCAGGAGTTCCTTATGGTATATACATTCTCTCTGTGACCTACTTCAAACCATATTGATTTGTTGCTAGATAAAACTTTGAAATTTTTATTTTAATTATTAGAGGTGTGCTCCTTTACTAATTTATATTTCAATTTCTCAATGTCTTCATTGTAGGAGCTGCATTGATAAAAGTAGGCCTGTGCGAACAGAAATTAGGACAAATTGAGAGAGACTTCATCGGTACTTCAGCTAACTGTTACATTCAACCCTTAAGAAAGTTTTTGGAAGGGGAAATGAAAACCGTTAACAAAGAAATGGCAATATTGGAAAATAAACGGTAAAAATTTGTACTTCTCAATATCAATTATCAATTATTTCTCAAACAAAAAATATCAACCACTTTTAGATTGGATCTAGATGCATGTAAGAACAGGGTGAGAAAAGCGAGGAGCATGCTGGGCCAGCAAAGTGTAAGTTCTATTATTTATTATTTCGTTCAATTGTGTGCTATATACGTTTACCACCTGTTTTGTCCCGTACATTGCTGCATCTGATAGGAGGCTGGCGTATCACCTGAAGTGTTACTCGATCAGGTATTGACGAAGCTGATTGGTTTGTCAGCCCAAAAAATGTCGTTATGTTTTGCTTCTTACATAGAGTCTAAATTCAATTATTTAAGGGTATAAAAGTTGCACTGAATGAAATAAATCTTTAAGTTTGTTTCATTCATTGCATGATTCATCTCATGATTTTTCTGTATCTTATATTTAAGTTGATCATTGGTATCTCTCTTTTGTGTTCTTCTTTTATAGGTATCTATCGTTGATTTGCATATTTGTATATAAACCTACGTTTTGTTTTATTCATGAAAGTATTTGAATTCAATTTTAGAATTGATTTTTTCGGAAATTATACGCGAGAGAAGTTTATAGATTATAAAATGCCCATTGAAAGTTACAAGTCCAACTACAGTTGAACAGCTCCGTTTAACAATAAGGAATAAAACTGTATATTGCTCTACTTAGGCAGAGAGGGAGTTAAGGGTAGCACAGTCAGACTTTGATCGTCAAGCGGAAATAGTGAAGCTGCTGTTGGAAGGAGTTTCAAGCTCTCATGCTGGACACCTGCGTTGCCTGCACGAATTCATCGAAGCACAAGCTCGTCATTACGCTCAGTGTCACGCAACAATGCAAGATCTGCAGCGTGAATTAGCTGGGTAAGACAACAGATTAATTCCTTACAATTCAATTTCTTTGAAATCTTTAATTGTCCTGCACTATCCTTGTACAGCTATCCCACTCTCTGGTGATCCGAGTGAGTAATGTTTTATAGTGATTGGTTATGTTATGTCTTCTACGACATACGAATGTATTTAGAGGAAGCTTAATAGAACCATTACTCATTCGCAGAGATCATCATGATCTGTAGATAGTTACAAGTATTACTTTCTATAGATCTCTGCTTATTTCTGCAAAGTGGTATATGTAGCATTTATTTTTACTTTTTGTTTGTGACGGTCACAGTGAAAATGGTATTTATGTTCGTCCTCGTTTCTGCTATTGTACGGTGCTTGTTATTATTTATTTATACCTCTGACATGCTCTTTCTATTCTCTATCTTTGCTTGCATGATTGGGATTGCAGGGCGCGTCAGCCGAGTCCTTTGCTGAGAGTCAACAGCGAAGATGTGATCGAGCTAACCCCCTCACCCACACAATCCCAAAATTCACCTGTACATCTACCACTTGCTGATTCTAACTATGTTACCGCTACCTTTGATACCGACGTCTCCAAAATTTAGTTTTACAGAGCGTTGACCAGAGATGAAAAGCAATAATTAGCTGTATCCACTAAAGGATTAACAATGGGAAACATAGGGCAGAGGCAATTTCCTCAATTGTATAGATACTTGTTAACTATTGCAACATTTCTATAGACATGTTGAACAATACTTTAGTCTATTAAGTCGCTATCGAACTTGTAATAACCGGAGGGACAGTTAATAAAATTGTATTTGCGAAATGCTTAAAAAACTATTATTTTACAAGCAAGATGTAACTTCTGACCAATATACCGTACATTAATGACTATAAATAACGTGACTAAGGCCACAGCTTTGATACTTCTATTTCTCAATCAGTATCAACAAATTTGTTGTGTAGCTGATCAATGTTTAATTCTAATGCATGTTATCACCTTCCGTTGGTATTGGTACACTGTTGTAGAATTTAATGGTTTATGTTCGTATAAAAGTAATGTACGATCATCGTCAACATTAACTCTGTGTATCCCTCAAACTCCCGTATTCATTTCAAACTTCTCCGGTTTATCTTATCAATGTCTTGTTTATATTACTTGTGTTACTCTACTTGCCAGACCGCTTACGCTTTCATGTTTCTGTTAATAACATTTTTAATTTCAGTTTTATCCAGCATGTATATCATACACAGAAAATTGCATTAAAAACGAACATTTTCGCGTGAATTCTTTGGAACTAAATCCTACAAAAAAAAAAGAAAGAGATCTTATTATACATTAGCTCGTATTATACATTTAAAGATTAGCGAGCTGAACTTAAAACATCGAACGATATTGATAAAGTTATTACGAAAAGTTGTTTGAATTTTAATAACATGTTCATCGAACTTATCCAAATTGTAATTTATCCTACCCAGCTTATCTGGGGGCCCTTATCACCCCACCACTACCCCACCAACTTCCAATGTATCAACGGAAAATGGTCAAGAACGTGCAAGGGTACTATTTGATTATGAAGCGAGGGATTCTAGCGAATTAAGCGTCGATCAAGATGAGGTAACGAAATTTGTGATTTAGATAAACAGAAGCATGCTCAGAGCATAGCTGAACAAATGGCATGACTTGTTACAGAAAGTAAGTTTAGTTTAAAGACTACATTCGTCGTAAGATTTGAACACTTTTATTCAAGGAATTTATTTTATATTACATATGTGCATATGAAATATCTTTTTCCCCCATCAGCTGTATCGTTTACGAGTACCTCATTGCGGAAAAAAAATGATTTAGAAAATTTAAATATTTTTTGCGTTTACTTTAACACTGGGTTTACGGAGTACTAGAAGTGACTATTTTATATCACTTTGTAAACAAGAATGTGTCTGTCCAAATTTTTAGCCATTTTTTTTTTAAATATATACCGTAAGAAATAAGTAAACCCAGTGTTAAACAAATGTCAGACTGCACCGTTATTTCATATGCATCAACCTAACAAATTCGACTAACTTAATCTTACGAAAAATTTACGTTATTTAATTAGTACTTGTTATAATGAATTCCGTTTAGAGGAAATTGTTCGATTAACAGTTGGTGCATTTCTTAGTATATGTAATTAAAATAGTTCTCCATTTTATGGCTGCATAAATTCAGTGCAATGTTTTTGATTGATTCTTAATTTTGATAGTATACTATTATTATGCTCGAGAGATGAGTTTTAGATCGTGACTTTCGTAAGCTGTTTTTCAAGAATGTAAGATAGGAGTAGAATGTTAAAAAGCCAGTACTGTAAATAAATTTCTATAGATGTATGCATACTACAAGTCGTTGCAAATTATTGTAAAGTAAAACGAAGATTTATAAATGCGCTGGGATTATCATAATACTCATGTAGGATTAACTTAAGTCTCTTATATATTTAAAGAGTTTGCATTTTTTTTTATAAAATCGGCATTACATTTCTTTTGAGAAATCGTGCATGATATACATATTTTTAATTTTAAGTTTTGTGTCTGTATATTGGCTTTTCTACCTTTTTTGTTAAATTTTGTTCTTGATGTTTTTATCACACACAAGTCTGTTCTGATTCGTCTGTATATTTGTTTGATATTAAGAATTATTGTTATGCATATGCAGACAGTAAGTTACATACAAACGAATGCATATGTACATTTACTCGAACACTGCATGTATCAAATAAATATATCATTTCTTTTCGTCAAATGTATTTTATTTGTTTTTTACATCCTCGAATATATCTTTCCAGCTTTCCCGGTGTTTTAGCTCGAGCTTTTTCCAAACGCATATCATCCAATAATACTTTATCGTATGTCATCAGATCTAACTCTATCTTTTAGGTAATTATTGTCTTTGAAATACCCGGCGACGAAGACTACGTGATGGGCGTGAGAGGGAATCAACGAGGAAAAGTTCCAAAAGCATATTTAGAAATGTTAATCGTTTGTCAATGAATATTTGACTAGATACTAGTACACATTCCATTGTATTTTGAAAGTTTCATTTTGCCTTTTAATATGAAATGAAACTGCCTTATGCACTGTCAATACATATATTTAAAAAAAAAGTGTTTCATATTGTGCAATAAGTTAGAGGAGTTCTCAATATTCTCTAAATGTAAATTCTATAAAGAATGTATTTCTCTTTCTCGAAGTAATATTATATATGTATAAATATTATATAGACTATTGTACAAAAGATAAACTGTTAGCACATTAATCGCATATCAATGAACACGGTCAATTTTACAAAAAAAAAAATATAAACAGATTAAGAAAGGTTTCTGTAGGCATAAGTATCAATTGAATGCTGCTAAAAGAAAACACTTGTATCTATATTTGCTGTATGTTGAATCTTCCATAATACAAATAAAATTAATATCTCGTTTTAAAGAGTGATTGTTCATTTAATAAATAAATTATCGAAGTATTTTGTTTTACGAATTTATTGTTAAATAAAGAAATATAAAATTACTTCTTTTTGGATACACCCACGGTACGTCCACGACGACCAGTAGTCTTTGTGTGCTGACCCCGCACACGGAGACCCCAGTAGTGACGCAGACCTCTGTGCGCACGAATCTTCTTCATACGTTCCAGATCTTCACGAAGTTTAGAGTCTAGGTAGGAGCTGGTAAGCTAAAATTCAACACGATGTTATTTTTCGAAATGCTACAAAAATATTTATGAAACTAACTGTTGCACACTATTATTATATAAATGCCGGGATGTCAGTCAACCGATTAACGTTAACAAGCAACCCGATGTGCAGTTCCTCTCGCACGACTACCATCTAACCGATATAAAAATTCATATGATTAGTCGTGAAGACGTGCTGTACTTTACGCACAGAGTAATCATGAATAATACTTTGGTACTGAATTATATTACAATGTTACTGCGATACTCACTTGTGAATATTTGCCGTCAACGATATCCTTCTGTCTATTCAAGAACCAGTCTGGGATTTTGTACTGCCTAGGGTTGCCCATAATGGTGACAATTTTTTCAACCTTAAACGAACATTTTCGTTAGACATGTGCACTACAATTTATTAAGAGATTAAAGTTGTGCTCCGATGTAATATAAACAAAGTAAGATGATGAAAGTTGGAGCTATGTCTAAAACAAATAATTTATAAGTTATACTTACTTCCTCTTCGGAGCATTCTCCAGCACGTTTGTCTAAGTCGATATCAGCCTTTTTCAACACGATATTGGCATAACGACGACCGACACCCTTAATCGCTGTCATAGCGAACATAACTTTCCTATTACCGTCAATGTTCGTGCCCATGACACGAAGAATGTGTTGGAACTTCTCTGGAATTACGAGCGACTGAAACAAACAATTCAAATGTTAAGTAATGTAAAAATCGTGTTTGTTATCGTCGGAACAAACACATGAGTTAACCTATAAGCACACCTATGACTACAAAATTTCTCTAATTTTATCTTAATTTGGTATTAATAGGAATCTAATCAAAGAAAACAGTACAATATTTCTGTAATGAAGTTCGATATTACAATATACTTGGAAAATATAAGAAAAGAATAGAGGTATCGAGCGGTAGGTTAACAATGTCTCAAATGTACCATTTTTCGTAGAAAAGTAGAAAATATTTTCGAATTCCATTACATAAGAAAGTACGCTACGAGTTGTAGTCAACATTTTCGAAATATTATTCAAGATTCGGTAGTAAAATAAGGATTTTAGTAAGCACTGTGTGAAACTCACCATCTTGCCAATCTGTCAGGCACTGAAAGAGACCTAACCGGAAACCGGAATTATTCGCCTAGAGAGGGCAGCAACAGTTGCTTTTTGAAATCGCGAAATTCAATAACGAAAAGTGTTTTTTTCTCTTTTTTAAATTAATTATTGCCGTATCAACCACTTGAATGGGTTATTAGTGTTATTAATGATCCTGTTTCGCAGTTCACAATTTGTCATACAACTTGGAATGTCTCTAAAGTCTAAAGAGTACTTCTAAAGGTATTTAGGTTATATTCTTTTTTGCAGTAGATGATACAAATTTATGTTACTTAAAAACATAGTTCATTTTAAAAGAAGGAGAATTAGTGTAATATTAATAAATATTCTTCTTCTTCTTCTTTTTGTACTGCAATATCTAATTAAATGTTTGCTAATTTTCCCGCTGAAAAAAAGGGAGGATTATCCAAAGAATTATATATTATTGCTACTAATTTGTATAATATTGTAGAATGCAGTACTTTAGCTTTATGTGAAAATATTTGAAGAAATTGTTAATAAATTTTCATTTTCGTATGGTAACAAAATTATGTAGTCTCAATGGTTTCAAGGTTTCTTGAGTAGATGGCGCCTCTAGTGTTATGATGAGGGCGAAAAATCTTAGGACAAATAATTTTTTAATATCCAATACAATTAAGTATTTACATCTTTTACAATTTTAATGCAGAATTAATCGCGATTTCAATTATGTTGGAAAAACGAAAACTATTCCTAAAGTAGTTTTTAGATGAATTATATTATTATTATATTATTACTATCATTTTTGTAATATTATTGTACTACGACTGCCCTCCACTCAGTTCCGCTTTAATTAACAGATATTTTAGCAACCGAATAATATTATTAAGGTTAATATTTCTATGAAATAGAGCTATAGGGGATTTAACAATAAAATGTTTTAAATATTCGTTTGCTCGGTGGCCCGGGCAATTCGAGCACGTAAAATCGGATCGATGGAATTGCCCGTTATCGGAACAGGTCCTCGGGAGCTTGTTTTAGAAAAATTTTCAAACGCAGCATGGAAATCTGTCTCGCGGGTGTAGTTTCGATAACTCAATAAAAAGCTGAACGCTGAAAACATAGTCTCGTGTGTGCAAGAGGCGGCGGAGGGAGAGCGGGAGGGCCGTTTTCCAGCGGGATACGATTTCCTGCTTAGTTTTCCGAGATTTTCCTCCTTTCATCCCCGAATCTGGCAGGGCGGGGCAAAAACGAGCGTCCAGAGGGTAATCGAGAGGAGGAATTCCGAGGTATGATACCCCTCTGATTCGTTTTACGACGGTCGTTCCCTCGAATTAGGACGGAATAAGAAAGAATTCGTGAATCCGCTGATTTCGACCAATCCTCCCTTATCCTATTCGCGTTGGGGAGGCTGTTCGATGTAGATACACATGATACAGCCATTGGATACCTTTCGAACACATCGCTGCCCGAAATAGTTCTTTTACTTAAACCTTCCGACCCCCGTAAAACTCTTGAAGATTCACAAGATTATGAACGAATGAAATTTAATTAGTAGACTGCGGATCTTTATGCAGAATAAAAATGGTCTGCATCGATTGCAAGGAATAGAAACTAAATTGAATGTTATTTCTTCCCTTAATGATCTTACTAAAGGAGGAATGCATAAAAATCCGCAGTCTATTAATTAGATAATAAACTTTAAATATTACCTAATATGAGCTAGCCATTCCCCAAAAAATTTGTAGGTAAAGAGATTACGAATAAATATAAAATTAAATTATATTAGACAATAAGATTAAGATATTATCTAATAAAAATGTATGTTAGTGTGTTTAATCGATCAATACTTTACTATAAAGTATTGATTAATTTTCGAAAATGTTAGATGGCTCTCACCACCCCTTCTGAGAATGAAAATGCTACGACATTGAAAAACTTCTGACCCGAAGTGAATGTTCCGTCGTCAGCGGGGGTGAAAATCGATAGGTTTGAAGGATCAATAAAAGCAACAATTCGAGGTTCTATCAAATAAAGTGATTTCGAGCATTCTGCGGTTGCCGGGTAGTCCAGGTGGCTTGAAAGGGCAATTAAACGTATAAACGGTGGAAATTAGCCACAAGAATTGGTTTCGAGACTCGGTAAAGGCATGCCCTGAATGGATCCGCGGGCATCAGGGCCATTTAACACGATGACACCCCATTTACCACCCCCGCAAAGAGACTGCTGGATACCGGGCAAAGCCCTAAAGCCCATATGTCAGCACGTGCCGCTGCCCATAGGTGTTCTGTATCGTTAAATGCTCGTGCTGCTAGAAACGGTGTTTGCTGCTTTCCGCTTATTCGTTGCAAACGTCATGCTGTCACGTACCGCGAATTAACACTTTCGTTGATGAACGATCATCCGACGTGTAACACCCTCGCGCAGAGGTTTAATATTAGGTCGTCCGAAAAATCATTTCGTTTTCTTAAGAGCAAAATGAAAGCCAATTTTTTACCGTTTAGAATAAGTTTTGTGACATTTTTTTCTATGATCTCTTGCGATTTTTCAGGCAACTTACAGTTGCCTATGCTCGTAGAATTTCTGTTTTAGCAAAAACTTTTGCTAAGTTTTGGATGACTTTTCACGACTTCATTTGAAATGAAATCTGCACAATGAAATAGCGCACAAATAAACAGCGCACATCTTTTTCTTTCGTCCACGGCATTTTTACCCAGATCAAAGTTCATTAAACTGTGTTTCAAATTTTTAGTTGAGGATTCATATAAGGATTTTTGAGACCCACAAGGACCGATATTTTTATTTCTATGAAACATTGATTACGAATATTCGTTACGTTTTCCCAGATTGTTCATGTTTTTCGACAACGTAATTTGATTAAGCAGCTCGAAAAGTTGTTATTTCACACTTCCTGTTTTACAACTCCGCAATCCTCCAATTTGCCACGACGTGGTCATTCCGACGCGATCCGTCGGTTCAGACGTCGACGTTTGACCATAGCACGCAATTATAGCAACCGCTGCAGTTTTATGGCCAGGGAGACGGAAAACTCGCATTCGCTTCCCGAACCGAAATTATGACGGCGAATGAGAGAAGTCGTTTTCTCCGGTGAACAGAGGCCTCAGTATAGATCATCTTCCTGTACCTGCAGCTTTGTCGCCAAGGTCGTCCACCATCTTCGGAAAATCAACTTTCCAATTGGCTACTGAATGCCCTATTACCTGCAGTTACTCTTCCCTCAGGTAACACACGCGCATAAATCATCTACGACTTATCGCCGATTATTGTTTATCATGACTGTTTTCAACTTCTCTACAAATAATTTCTAGCTTTCCATTAACTGAACCATCCGACTAAAGAATTTCTAGCTTCGTACATGAACTAGAAATAAACTATTCCCCATTTTACTATGGATCATAACATATTTCTCCAGATTGTGAATCTTCATGCAAAACACAAATTCAATACTACAGTTAGGAGCATAACTGATCACTAGACAGCGGATTTTATGCATTTATCACAAAAATGAGTAGGTATAATTCGAAACAGTGAAAACATTAAAAGGATTTCAAAATACTGTTATATTATTTTCGACCTATTAAACATATTAAGAAAGAAAATAAATTTTTATTTCACTCCAGTTGGTTGCAAATCAAGTAGAAAATTTTTATTTTGCATAAAGAGAGATCTACTGATCACACACACTTTAAATCAGAATAACTTTTTTATGAATGGACCAATCGACTTCAATTTCTCTGTAAGGCTAGAAAAATTAGTTTAGAAAATTACGTCTAAAAAATATGTCGAAAAAATGCATTTGCTCGGAATTGTGAAAAACAATAGTAAAAATTGATTTTTACAACTTTCTTAGCTGAGCCAATAACGAAAATGTAAAAGATGTGTTTGGTCAACTCGTACAAATTATATACGTTCTGAAAATTTCATTCATCAATTGGTTAACTGGTTTACGAGTTATAAACGATCAAAAGTGGTAAAAATTGCTATTTCTCAAGATTTACGAGTTTATAACTCGTAAACCAATTAACCAATTTCAATGAAATTTTCAGAACGTATATAATTTATACTAGTTGACCAAACACACTTGTTACATTTTCGTTACTGGCCCAGCTAAGAAATCTGTAGAAATCAATTTTTACTATTGTTTTTCACAATTCCGACTAAATGCATTTTTTCAACATATTTTTTAGACGTCATTTACTAAACTAATTCTTCTAGCCTTAATAATTAATAAAAAAGTTATTCTGATTTAAAGCGTGTGTGATCAGTTTTGCTCCTAACTGTATATTAAACAAAATATTGCTAATCTGAAGGAAGTGCAAGAATTTCATTTTGCCGCCGAGAATTTTCACAAATTGACGAAATGATGGTTGCAGAAGAAATTGTTGATGCATCGTCGAGAAGCGATTTGTCTCCCGAGTGCAGCTGCGAATCGTCGACGTTCTCTCGTCGAACTTTCTACTGCTCATGGAAGTATGATCGGCAATAATGCACAGTAAGATCGTGTTCAAACGGTGACCGTGACGAATGCCGATTTCCCAGCACAGCAGCATTTTCCGGCAGCCTCTTCGGCTTCGCAAGAGCCACCCGCAATCTTTGTCGGCAAACAGGCGCTCGTAAATTACAGTGGGAACGTCTCAATGTTGGCAAGACCCTGGCTCTGCATTGTCTACGAGGTACCGACATGTTAGACACGCACCCTGAATCTCAGTTAGCTGAAACTGCTCTTTGAAACGTTTCGACCGATGCGAGCATCGTGCTCCCAGCATCGCGAATTTATCAAGCGCACTATGTCACATTGGGTCATTGCAAACATCTTGGAACAATTTTCGGTTCACCTTTAACCCCTTGGCTACCATCGACGAGACATCTCGCGATTCAATGCCGTTCGTACAACGCCACGGACGAGATATCCCGCTGTTTTCCTATGTTTACAGCTAAATGTCATTTACCGGACAGTGAGGGCAAGTATATCTTACCTGCGTGGAAAATATTTTCAGGAAGAGTCTAATAAAATTGTAGATTTTTTTCTTACATTATAACTGGACTGCGGATTTTATGCGTTTTTGACGAAGATGGACACGTACAATTTAAAGCAGAGGATGAGCTAAGAAGATTTAAGGACATCAATGTATTAATTTCAGCTTAACAAGAGAATTAAAGGAAGAGAGAAATTTCTATCTGGCTCTTGTGTCTTGCAAATCAATGCGAACATTTTTTATTTTGCATAATATAATCTCGTCCGTGTCGTTGCACGAGCAACATTGAATCGCGAGATATCTCGTCGATGGTAGCCAAGAACTTGATCTGATTCTTTGTGACGAACAACGTTACAATTAGTCGATACATCAGTGAATATTTTCACTTCTTTACGGAACTGAAGAGTTAGATGTAAGATTCTCGAGGAGAATACACAATGTTTTAAACAATCCTCGTTCGCAATGGATTAATTGCTGAAGATTTGCAATTATTGTCCCGTTTGACAGGGGTTAAGGGTGCCGTACCATTTTCTTTACAGTTACAGTGATGAAACCGTCCTTATCCCCAAGAATGTCGTAGAGCGGAAAAGAAAACTTATATTTCTTGTTTGGCTACATTTAATGCTTAAATATTAATTACAAACGAATCAAATTTTATTTCATCTAAAAGGAACCGCGTAACATTCATATTTGTTGGACTTTGTTAAAATCTTCACGACGAGTCTGACGCGTTAAAACACGGCAAGGGATTAAACGAAAAGAAATGATGTTGAGAAAACGTTGCTGCCGCGAGAGATACAGAGAGAAATACATTTAGGATGCCGAAGTTAGGCGGGACACCTTGTATAATAGAATATGTATACCTTGGACATAGGAGGCACGTAAGGCTGCGGCGTCGGGACGCAGGTGGCGGCGTTCAGAGCCAATTATGCGAACGCGCCCCGACGTCGGCGTCGTTCTCGCAAATCCCTATCCTCGCATTTAAACCCCTGCGAGAGGGGGTTGCTGGTGAGCCTGGCGAGGGGGTGCCAGGGGCGAGAGAGAAGTTTCACTTGTCTGCGCTATAACGGATTAACGGCCGCGATTTATTCGCAAGTAATTGCTTCCGCCCTTTAATTAACTCGCATTTATTTCACGTAATGGCGACCGCTTGCCAACCGTACACGGAGTTTTCACCGGAGGAGCGAAAAGAAAGAAAACTACCCTCTCGAACATCGACGATACTTTCACGTGGGCGCCTCCTCTATGAGCACCTGGAATAATCGGAATTCGTTGCGAATTAAATATTTTCCCATTCTATTCCGACTCTATAATCTTCATTTACTGAAATTTATTGACACCTACAATTTTCTAATAGTCTTCTTGAGACTGAAGAGAAACCATCGGGGTCCCTCAATAAATTGTTTCGAATTAATATGAGGTTCAACTTCTGAAATTCTGATTTGAAAGATAATTATTGTGTGTTTCTTTATTAGCTATTCACTATTATTCAATTATCCGAGCTTTAATATTGAAGCTCTCGGAATTTCAAATTCATCGAGCAGCGCTGTTGGCTCCTCGATAGCAACTTTGCTGGCGGAATTTAGGGGGTCGCTGTCCAGAGGGTATCGTGAGCGATTTTATCGGGTTGCCTAAGCGCAGTGACGCGAAACTACATTACTGGAGCAGCATTATCAATGAACGAGAATCGGGACTCGATAGCTGGACGCGGAGTATAGTTATCGGGATTGCAAGAAGCAGACTGTTAGCCGAACACACGCAGGGGCTAGCCGGGACGTCGAGAGACTCATGGTCGCCATTTCGGGAACGATAAAATATCCCAGGGGTTGACTCTTATCTTTCCTATTATCGATAGTTGGCCGAGGACCAATATGGCCACGGCGACGTCGCCATGGTTACTTCGAATCTACTTGTTCCCAGGAACGGTGCTCCCATCATCCGTGCTATTATCATGCTTTGCCGTAAATAAGGAGAAGCTATTCTTTCATCTCGCTGTAAAATGTCGATGTCCTTTCTCGAGCGTGTCCCTCGCGATGAATTACAGTGTAGCCTCGATTATCCGAACCTTCGATGTCCGGAGTATTTTCTGGATATATTCCATGTGAAAACAGTTCGGTCTAAAACGATCCCTATGAAACACGATGCACTTATTATACACTTATTCTACAGCTTACCAAGGATTTTTCATCGACTCTGACTAAATAAAATTATAATTCAATAAATGTATTATTAATTAAATAAAATGATAACTGTAGAAAGTGATTAAAATATGGGATTACAAATGAAACGTAATTGGTCAAATTAAACTGGAAACCGAAAATGAATGAAGAGTAACATCTTTTTGGTGCAACTATTTTTTAAGAACGTGTGAGGGTTAATTAAGTGCTAATCTTGAAAAATAAGGGATGTACGGTTAACAAGCTCGCGTTCCAATGCGAACAAAATATTGCATGAAATTATATTGGGGAAGTAGTGTGGCTACAACCCATTGTAGGGGTGGGTACTTGACGTTGATTAGAAATTCTGAACAGAACGTGACGGAATGGAGAGAATGAAGCACTAGCGATGTTTACGCGCCTGGCAGACGATTCGGCCATCCCTGTAGTAGATCGATTGCGGGAATCTTTTCTGGGGGTGTTCTTTCAGAAAATGGAAAGGCCGGAGGGCGATGATATCGCTGACGAGACCCGCCGTATTGGCTGCCACCCAATCCAATTGGGTTGGCATACACCCTCTGAACGAGTGATAACAGTGCGTGCCGCCATCTTGGCTATTATGTGCCCGCGAACGTACGGACCTTCGTTTCATCCCCTGTCCTGGAGGTCCATCTGAGAGATAAGGAGGCCACAGTGCTGTATCCAATATACCCCGAACCCAATTTTCGTCCGGCAAAATTTCTCAAAGCTCCGAAAACTACCTACTGAAAGCTAAATAGAAAGTAGCCCTTGCTACTTTCAATTTTTCTGGAAAAATTAAATCTTATTTTTATTTTTCTGGAAAATCTCACTCCTCTCCAATTTTTTATAATCACTTCTATTTCTGTAGAAAGTCCATCAAACCCTCCCGAATTTTCCAAATGTAATTATTTCTCTTCTTCTGGAAAATCTCACTACCCCCCAATTTTTTATAATCACTTCTATATCTGTAGAAAATCTATCAAACTCTCCCGAATTCTCCAAATGTAATTATTTCTATTCTTCTGGAAAATCTCACTATCCCCCAATTTTTTATAATCACTTCTATATCTGTAGAAAATCTATCAAACTCTCCCGAATTCTCCAAATGTAATTATTTCTATTCTTCTGGAAAATCTCACTATCCCCCAATTTTTTATAATCACTTCTATTTCTTATAATCTCACTACCTCCCAATTTTTTATAATCACTTCTATATCTGTAGAAAACCTGTCAAACACTCCCAAATTTTCCAAATGTAATTATTTCTGTTCTTCTGGAAAGTCTCACAACCCCCACCAATTTTTCAAATATAATTTCTCAAGTAACAAGTGCGTTTGCAAGAAGATGATCAGCACAATACTAATCGAAATTTACGAGCCACAATTACAGCTCTCTAACAAATACCTCGATGATTACCATTTCCTTTCGACCCCGACAGAATATTTTATTATCGAGCTACCTTGGGCGTTATCGAAGCAACAACTGCCGGAGCGTTTAACAACGTCTTCCTCGAAGGCGGAGTCCTGAAAGGTTCTAATCGACGTTGCTTGTCGCCGGTTAACGTCCCGGCATCACGTGTCGGGCTGAAAGCGTGACATTCCGCCCCGTAACTCGGGTTCGACAATGGTCGAGTGTCCTTGACACAATATTTTGACGTGCCGTGCTTACAGGATAACGAGCAGCCTCGCCCAGGAAGTGGGCCCATGGCTAATCTGGAAACGAGGGAATCTACGACGGCGTGACACCGTGTTCTGAAAGGAGGCCTCCTGGGAATCGACCTCTTCCCGATTCTCCCAGATTGCTTCGCCTCACCCGGGGAGTTTGTTGTGACTACTCCGGACACTGTTTTGTCAACGAACTGTCCACCCACTCTCCTCGGACCCGTTCGACACAGTTTTCGCCGTTTTCCCCTTAACCCTTAAGTCTACCTCCAAAGTCTGCGTAAAAAAATGCAATGATGCAATTACATCATATTTAATATTATCAGATTGTCCCAAACATGGTTGAGCACATTTTGTTTTTAAATAATACCAAAAATTTACCAAATAATTTGGCGTAAAACGTTGAACGACATTAATTAAATAACTGACTCGTGCCAGAGTGTCGGATAAAGAAAGAGGTTATTCCTGAGGTGATTCTTCCGGCGCAATTCACGAAAACCTCGGACCAATCAGAGCGCGGCTCTAGCCAATGTGGTGTGAGGCGTCGCCGTTGACCGCGTCCTGGTTACTGAATTTCTACGAAATTGTAGCTACTCATTTCTATCCTAAATGCATAAATCTTGTAATATCCGAATAAGGATGAATGAACTGAATCCTTGAATCCTGAGGAAGTTCATAATCACCTCTGTTCCGAGGGAACATAAAATCGAGAGAAGGTGTGCTGAGACAGGAAGGGCTCGTTTCTTCACAGCGCTGCCTTTCTCAGGGGAAAGGACTCGCTGGTGTCCATAGGGTTCCGTGTCCTTGGAGTGGATCGTACTACCTCCTTTGTGCAAAGGTCGAATAGAAAGTAAACTGGGTTGCTGGGTCGAGAGAGTGAACGAGACAGGACCAGCATAAATCTTCTCGACTAGCGATTTAGGGGACTCGGTCAATATTTGGAAAATATTTAGCAGGCGCCCCGCGGAGTAGGCACGCGCCACTTTTCAATCCACCCTTCTTTCTCTTTTGCCTTTTTCCTCGTTTCGCGTACGACGACCTTGACCGAAAGCCGGCTAGAAGAAAGTTTTATTGGGGCATAAATACGTCGTTCGGGGGTTCCAAGGAACATTTACGGTCCTTTCACAGTGTTCTTTGTCCTGCGCTGCTTGCTACTTACCGGGCTTCCGAATTTTTATTGGACGCCGGAGCAGCTTCCGGCTGTTATCAAACGTGACCGCCACGATCGTCGTTGGGAAAGCGAGTTTTTTTTACTTTGCAGGACATCTGTCATACAGATCTCTGCCGTTTCTACGGGTCCGGAACTAAACTGAACATTTTCGTATACGTGCACTGCGTTTCCAAACGTGTGCAATTCAAGAGCACGTTCAGGGCAGTCCTTAACTGGTCCTGTGCCATTTGTAAGTTCTTCTAACAAGTTCTGTAGGAGTTACTGCAGGTTTAAACAAATTTTTGTCCGTCAGTGTGTCAATAAGAGAATAGTAATTTATTATTATTCGGACACTCTTAATATTCGTGTCTGAATATTAGTGGGAGTCACTGTATATATTTCTACACTTAATAATTTTAATAAATTGAAGATATGGCACCAGACTCTTTAAATATTTTAGTCATACATTAGACATTCTAATAATCGAAAACAGTTTTGGACATATCGAATTCTCACTATCAGAAAAACCTATTAAAGCCAATGACATTTTCATATTATACATTAGTTTATACAATTATAATTAGTTTATACAATTTCGACAAATGAATATTATATAATTTGTTGATACGTTGATAAGCCCTGGGATTGAATTGCAAGACAAGGGGTTGATATATTTTTAGTGTCAGTAGAGAATGTTCCCACAAGGTTTCGACTTTTACGGTAAAGTTAATCTTCCGGCACCTACCGAACGGAAAAAAAAATGAACGTTACATTTCCAAATTGTCTACCTGTTCCCCGACTTTTTGACTAATAGTTAGGTAACCGGGGAGAAAGACGAAAGTGGCAGAGCGATAGTGACCCAATGAGCCAGCACTAAAATCGAAAGTGCAGCTCTAAGATTTACGAGCCGATATCCTCGAAAGTTGCGTATACTTTACAGTCACCCGTTCTGAAGATACTTCCTCCTTCTACAGGAGCAATCTCGGAAAATCCAATTTTCTTCATATTCCGATAAACTCACCCTCGCCCCTCGTTATTACGTCTGATTAACACCTTGGAATGGGAGAACGAAAGGTGATGTTCGTACCTTTTACTGCACGGCATATTAACAAGTTAGCCATGGGCAGTAAACTTTAAAAAATTACGTTGAAAAATAAATTGGAAAAGAAGAAAAACAAGAGTGAAATTTCACTGCGGAGGGTGGTCCCTAGAGGGTTAAAGGACTTTTATTTGCGAAAAAATCGTCAGAGACTTATTCAGGTAGCTAATATTCCGAAGTCCGATGATGAGTAGCCGGTCCAGGTTTCTTACGTCAGAAAATCGGCCTGGTCGGGTCGTTGCGTATCGGTTCGCGTTAACTTTGAGTAATTTCTGTCAAGGCTGCCGAAAGAGTACACGGGCAAGGAGGAAGAGAGAGAATGGGCAAAGGCAACGAGCAAGGGCTGACCTGTGCCGAGGGTTGGTTTGCGTGAGAGCTACCGTGCGTCCAACTTTTCGATGATTTACGGAAGCCCGGTACAAAGCAACAAGGTAGCCTCATAAAATAATAAACCTTCTATTAGGGCTGCCTCGTTCCCTCTTCGTCGACGACGACAGAGAAGCTTGGTGCACTGTTACGGTTATATGCACCGTGCACCGACGACGCGACAGCTTCATGGTTTCCTGTTATTTATAACGGGTGGAACGAATTTTCGCCGATCTACTAGAAAAAGACTCGCGGAAGCTACCGGATGTAATGAGCTGCTTAAGGACCATGGCCAACCAGAACGTAATATATAATATTATATTTCATATCGGTTCGATAATTGGAAGGGTTTGAAACGAAGGGTCCGTCCGACGACCTCAAGCTTCTCGCCTGGTTCCCAGTCATTACTCTGAAGATATTCCATGGCAATGCACGGTCTCCCGTCAATTCGTTTCGATGGCCACTAAATCGTTTCTGCGACGCTTATTGCAATTATTAGCCCTGACTTATTTATTTAGTTATTTATTAGCCTTTCTTATTGAATTTACAAGATGATGAAAGATGATGAAAGGGTCATGATATCTGTATTTATTATAATGAGCCGCGGATTTTATTGCAAAATACAAATCTCCTATATCGATTTTATGAAATGGAGATTAGATAAAATGTACTTCGTGTCTTTCATAATATATCTAAATTCTTCTTTTTTTTTACATTTTCTTTATATACAATGAATTTTCTTTACAGTTACAGTGATTAAAACGGCTTTGTTCCCAAACATGTAGAAGGAAAAGAAAATTTATATTTTTTATATGGCTACGTTTATTTTAATGCTTAAAAATTGATTACAAACGAATCCAATTTTATTTCATTTAAAAAGAAAGGCGTAACATTCATCTTTGTCAGACTTTTGTTTAAAATCTTCATCACGAGTGTGACTCCTTAAAATACGGCAAGGGGTTAATGGAAATATTTGTCCGAATGGGAGTCGCTGTATGAGCAATTACCATGATAGACACTTGATTTGTTTGATGAAATTATTTTAGTCAGAGGTAGTAGAGTGAGTGTACCTTCTGTGTCTATTAAGATTCGTTCAAGGGTGGACCAGTTCAATTTAGAACGGTTAAATGGCGTGGGTGGGTGACCGCAATTAGCGTCTATCGGCGGATATAAGAGGCAAGCATGCGTCGTTCTGGCGACATATAAAGAGGTAAAGTTACATAAAGCCGCAGATCTCATCAGGACGTGGGTCGATCGTAAAACGAACCAAAGGGCTTCCTCGGGTTCCTCGTGGAACCTAATAAAGGTTAGAGGAGAGAGAAAGAATAGGAGAGAAAGAGAGAGAGAGAGAGAGAGCGGGCAAGAGAGGGAGAGAGATAGGGAGAGCAATGTCCTGTACTATAGGTGAGTTAATTCCATCAAGGGAGACCTGATTCATTATCCAATATCGGATCTCGTAAATCCTGGCTAGGCCAAATAAATTATCGTCCTGAAACCGTCGCGCTGACCTCCCTCACTTTCGAGGATATCCGACAGACGTCCATGGATATGTCCGAAATCGATCCTGTCGATTCGCGTCTTTAACCCTGATTTATTCTGTCCAACGAAATTATTAGTTCATCGTCTGATAAACATTTAAACGAAAATGGAGCTAGGAAAAATTATTTTATAATTTTTAGTCTATCTTAGAAACGTGGTATATTAAAAATTTCTTTTGGTTCCATTTTCCCTTGAATAAACGGAATTATTTTTCGCAGAAAAGTTTCCTGAAAAATATTCCGAAAATGTGGAAATATGACGTCGGAAACCAGAATACCTTGAACTGCACTTTGTACGGTATGATCCGAAAGGGTTGAGAAAATCTGCTGCGGCGATTCCCGGAAATTCGTGATAAGGGGACGACGAGAATTGACGGAATTTCAAGATACGAGGACCTGGGTCTACCGCATTGGCCAGCGCGGTAGACCTCGGTTCGTCCTTGCGTGTTTTCAGATTTACACCGCACCCCGGAAAATTAAGAGAAAACGTGGCGGGTCTACGCGGACTGCAAATGTTGCGGGCTGCAGACACAATCGGAGTCGTAAATTTTTTGGAGGAATTCTGCCTGCCCCGATGGGTTTATGCTTTTATGCATTTATGCTATTGCCATTTTCCGGGACTTACCATTTCGATTTTGCACGGTCTAATCGGTTCTCAGGAACGCATTCGTTCCGGGAGCATCTGCCGCGAATTAGCGCTCCTAATAAACAAAATAAACAAGAATTTGCCTTTACCTCCTGAAATCGGAAGAATTAGATCAATATTATCATTAAATTAGTGTACGATGTACTTGTTGTATGATGTAGGTGTCAAAAAATAATTGAAAATAAAAAGGTTTTATCATCTAATTCCAACTGTATTTTGGCGACAATGCGGATGAATTTTTGACAAATATAGTACAATACAACTTTCAGAAATTTTCATGAATTTCTTTCAGAAAATCTATCTAACGTTTTACATTAGGATTTTACACACATATTTATTGGTATTTGAAACACGCGTGACCTTTTTCAAAGCAATAACAATAAAAATTACACGAGTTATGTATTTGTTTATAGAGTATGCCTTTCTGTGCACATATTCTACAGCATTTATGCCCGAAGAAAATGCACGAAAAGTTTGGATTTTCCAAAAATGAAATATGGGAATGCGGATATGATTTTCACTAATTTTTGTGAGGGATGTTGTTGATGGTTGAAGGTTTTTGGCGGTTTGCTTGTCGGTGTCGATCTGGACGGTTTCCGTAAACCACCGCGTCCCTGCCATATTTCTGACCAAACGACAATGGACTTCCGAGGGTGGGTTTTGGTGGACGTTACCGCGTTTTCTAGTGTATCGAGGTAGGCCTGCCACGGATGGCCATCCGTAGGGTGACGAAAAGACTCCAGCAGCCGTAAATCTTCGGATGGTTTTATTTTGGTTTATTATCTGCCGCTCCTTTTCCGTTTCTCTCGGCATCTCCCTCGCGCGTTTGTTCGAGGACTAGTGACACCGTAATATTACCCGCGTCTCGTAAGAGGTAAACGGGAAAGAAAAGCCGACACGTCTGCGCCACAGTCTCTCGATCTTTCGTTCCAGCCGAGATTTTTCCCCCTTTATGCGTGCCACACAACACTGTACCCCGTTTTCTCCGGCACCGAAAAGTCGTTTTCCAAAGTTTCGGTACAACTTCATTGCTTTATGGCATCCTCTTGTATTCCGATGACGCGCCAACACCCCTATTCGATTTTACAACAATACAATCCCTGTTTTCGTGGACCGAACCGACACAACGTTTCTGATCAACTCTTTGTGACCTTCGCTCTGCGTACAGGGGTGTAACTATGCTCCAGACTAATAAAAACATACATGAATATTTCCAAATTCTCTTAGGAATCTGTCACATAATTCACAAATAATTTGTTAATCTCTCCATGCCCACACGGCCATGAAAATAAAAAAAATTCCAGAAATACTCACGCAGTCAAAGGTCCTTCTTTACATTTTGCACTGAAAGCATGAGTACCCTAACCTAACCCTTTGCACTCGGAGCTATTTGAACTCGAAAATTAAATATTTCTTCCTACCTAGAATAATTCCATTCTATATCATTTTTTTTCATTTTATGGATATGAAATTGATGCAACACCTCTTCCAATAGTTAAATGTTAGCAGCTGATGCCAACATATTTAATACTGTAATCAATGTTTTGAATAATGGCACAGCAATTTTTAGTGACGCCTCAGAGTTGTCATTCGAGTGCTAATGGTTAATATTAGAATATATGTACGTAGAGTAAAGGTTAAGAGGGTCTTCTGTTTGCCTAAATTTGATTCGTCACTATCGAATAAATATTCAACGAAACAAGAATTACTCGGATAAAAATTTATTCGAGGAAGAATTTATTTCATATTGCTCTTTAATATTGACTTTTTCCCCCAGTTAACTGAGGAACCCTGTATATAAATGACTTATAGACGAGACGCTGTTAATGATTTAAATAATCCGAAATTTTCTGGAGGCAGAGGCGAGGTTCCCACAGTAGGTGAAAACGGCAGCGATTACTCGAATTAATTCCCACAGTGGCATCGCCGTCGATAATCGATCGACAATAGGACGGCGTGGTATCGGAGGCCGACGGTAAAATTCGGCGCAAGGAACTCGAAGAGATCGGTCACGGTCCGTATCGAGAATCGATTCATAGTTAATATGGCACTGTTATTTATTGGCACCCGCCGCACCACGATTCGGCATGCTTGCCGTTTATGAGAAAAATATTATGCTGCGAGAGATCCACCGATTACAATCGGAGATCGTCCGTGGTAAATCGATTCGCCTATCGACGCAGGTTCCGTTCTTCTTTCATTATTTATCGCTTTCTTCGGTCCATGTTCTTATCTCAGCTTAACGCGACGCCATTTTGTTTCAGCACAGATACAAAATTATTTTTCGAATCATTACAGTTAGTAGTGGGCATTCAATACTCCGTCTTGCAAAGTTTTCGAACAAATCAATCACCACAGAATTTCGAGTCAATTCGATATTTATTCGAAATCAGAAATTCTTGAAAGTCTTGAAAATTTTCAAAGTCTCGATAATCTTAACAAGTGTTATACTTTTTATAACATTGGTACGTTCATACTGTTATTCATCCCAATGCTGACGTGACGTAATCATTGTTTCGTGATAGATGTAACATTTCAAGAGTTTCAGTTCTTACAAACCTACCAAAGTTTTAAGGCTCTCAAGATTTTCAAGACTATGAAGACTTTCAAGACGTCTAAGAGTTCTAAGCTTCAAATTATCTTGCAAGTGATTTGAATTTTTTGTCGTAAACATTCGATGCGATTCGAAGTGATTCAGATCCCATCACTAATTACAGTATACATTCTAGAATGAATTGACGTTTAAAATACGTAATTAACAAACGTTCTACACCCTCTGCAAATTCTCGCTGCCGCTCTAACCACTCCGAACCACAGGTTCGCAACAATATCTGCAGCGTTCCCGACTTTTTATCATGTTCAGAAAATTCCTCCTCGACCGATGGATCCCATTTTTGAAACGTAATTCCGTCGTGTTTACACGTCTACTTATGAAGTCGTCTTTTTGTGTCCGGAGCCCCAGTCCCGCCATGATAGAATCTGATCGTTCCAGCAAAACAGGCCAGCAAAAACGGTCGCTGTTTTCCTAGGCAATGAAGCTTTTGTCCGAAAAAAAAAAAATTGAAAAAGGCTCAGGAAACACTTTCGAAAAATCGAGGATCCTTCGTTTTCGCTTGAAAAAAGTGTGGACAGCGAAAAGTGTTTTTCTTCATCGAGAATCGCTCGACCCGCAGCGGTATATTTTTTTTCTGGGTCAAAAAACTGTGCATCGCGGCCTGTTAGAAAAAAAAACGAAAAACCGGTACAAAAACCAGGGAAAAAACTGGAGCCCTCCGACCGGAAGGGTTGCGAAGCTTCCGAAAGATATCTGGGAACGTGGAAAAAAACGGGAAAGGGTTAACTTCTTCGAAGGAACGTTAACTGGACGCTTCACGGGCTTGTCTTTTTTTTCTACCACGGCAAAAAAAAATCTACGGTAGAGCCAAATCTTCGGGTTTGTAGCATTTATGGCTGTAACCGGCTTTATAACGCGCCCAATGGCTCCTGTTGCCTAACAGACTTCTATGGGGATCCCGGAATCCCCAGTCAAACAGTCACAACACCTTTTCCCTACCCGGTGGAGGATTTTTTAATCTGATTGTGGCGATCATAGTGTTTGCGAGGAGATTAGTTCGGTAATCTTGTTATTCGACTTGTTATTCTGCCGGTTTTGACTCCTTTTTGCGGATGATTACCGATACACCAGACCATCCTGAATATTCAAGGAAATTTTACTGAATAATTTTCCTTCCCGTCTCCGTCAATTTTTATTTAAAATTTTAGGTGTCGAAAGATACCTTCGGTAAAAAATACAGATTGTTTTATATTTATAGAGTTTTACTTTCACTATAATAATTTGAAACAGTTCGATAAAGCGTAAATAAAATATTTATTTTTCCATTATTTGAGCAGTTAGTAACCTCGTGGCTATGATATTAGGATACTGGAAATATGTATTTTTCTTTATAAAGTTTGAACATAGAAATCGTGAATGTTCGAAGTGCATCGTTTTCTAAGGGTTGAACATAGAAATCGTGAATTGAGAAAATAATTATAGAAGTATCGGGGTGGAAATATAGAGATTCTTAATCGAGGGAACAGTTCGATCGAGGTGTTCGGTATTCCTAGTTCCAGGAAGAAGCATTCGGAGGAAAAGGTGTGCGTCTCGTCATGGTTCCATCACAGCTAGGGGGCAAAACATTCCCCTTTTGTGAGAGACACCGCAGGGGGGTGCTACGCCTCCACGCTTTCACGGCTAACAGGGAGCTCCTTTCAGCAGTTTTGACTTTTCAATTAGCCACAGGTTTGCCTTCACCCAAATATTGTGCCTAATGTCTCTTCGTCACGCACCACCCAAGATATTCGGCAAAAGTCCTGGCCCCGAGTCGAACGAGTTTCAACGCTTCGAATCGATCACGCTCCTTTGCGCCAATCGAACTTACCTCGCTCAAGAACCCTGATCTTTCAAGCTCCAGAACCTCCAAACATCTTCAGTTTACCTTCGAACCTACAACAATGGTTCAATTTATAGTAAAAGGCTGTGTTCATAGTTTTTCTACTCGCCCGGAAAAATATAAAAATGTACAGTCAGTTCAAGCAGTCTACTTTAAGACATCCTTGAAACCAGAATAACATTCTAACCCTCGTACGCTCCTCATAAATAGTTGCGTGAGAGATCCTGAAATAATTAAACCAACAAAATTATTTTCCATCTATGATATATCATATTTTAATAATTAAGAAGTAGTAAATAAATTCTCACCCTGAGGAATGTATACAAGGGTTAAAATCGTTTGAACCATTTTCGAGAAAGTTTCTCCAGACCAAAGGGTGAATGGAGGGTTTACTGACGGTATAAAATTTTACCAAGAAAAAAAACCGAAGCATAGTCGAGACAATAAAATCGCTTCTTAAGGGGGTAGACTCCTTTTTCCAGGATTGCAAGGGTGCGGGATTCGCCTTCTCATTTCTCGATAATACAAAAATGGGGTTTTTCAGTAGTTAAAAACGCTAGATAAAAGATAAATGTAGGGCGCTATCGCCCTCAAAAATCCTATTTTTTCGTTTACGAGCTGTAATCTGCATTATTCGGCAGCGTAATTTGCATTATCCAGAAGCATACAACTGCGCATTTTCATAGCTACATGCTGCCGAATAATGCAAATTACGAATCGTAAACGAAAAAATAGAACTTTTGAGGGCGATAGCGCCCTAGATCGATCTTTTATCTAGCGTTTTTAACTACTGAAAACCCCCATTTTGGTATTATGCAGAAATGAGAACGCGAATCCCGTAGCATTGCAATCCTGGAGAAACGAGTCTACCACCTTAAGCAAGACGAACAGATTTCGTTCCAGCGATGCTACGGCTCCGATAAATTGAAACCTCCGGCGCAGCGTTCTTTCAGAAGTAGCCTCTGTTTAGCAAACAAGACGGGGCCGGAATGTTGCCGACATTTCGGTGGAACAGTTTTTTCCAGTCTGCGAGGCATGCCGTGAAATCTCGAGTCCGATTCGCCAGGGATACGTTGGTCCGTGGGGTTTCCGTTCGCAATTCGTGCTGACATGTTGACGCCGTAGTTCGCAGCCGCGGGTGGTCTATGGAGACGTGACCAAAACCTGTCAACATTTCTTTACGTCGACGAGACAAACGCGATCACGGTTTAAACTTGTCTCAGGAATCCCGGTTTCCCTTTCTTCCGACGAACAAAAAAGATCCTGCCGTGAAGCGCTTCCTGCGGTCGTAACAAAACCCATCGAAGCCACTTACGACTGTCGATAACGAAAAATTCGTAGCTGGTTACTCCTGCTCCGACGTTTTCCTTTCGCCGCCGTTCCCGGAAGATTGCTTCCGTTCTCGCTGCTGCATTTTGAAACAAAATTTATAAAATGGTACCGATATTTCGGAGAAATATTAATAAATTGACGAATTGCTTTGCTTTCTGGCAGATATAATTTGTGTTTGTTTTTTCGTAATGCACAAAATGAGCAAATTAAACGGGCTCAATCACCAACAACCATTCAGAACACTTTTATGGCAATGTCTATTGTCACCATCACTTTGTTAGGAATATTAAAAAATGTTTAATTCCTTTGTCTCGCTGTTTATAAAATTTTCTCATAGAGATAGAAAATTATAAATAGCGTGATAGAGGAATTGTACATTTTTAAATATTTCTAACAGAGAAGATGAAAAGTGTTCTGAATGGTTGTTGGTTGCACCCCTCATTATATTAATATTTCTTTCGCATATGAATCGTCAATCTCGTGTGAAGATATTTTTCACATTGAAGATACGAAGAATTAGAATTATACACACTTGATTCGATGGAATAAACTTTGCCTCGCAATACGTTTGCTCATTCGAAATATTTCCTACACATAAAATGTGATGCATGCGGAGATCCCTATAAATAACGCGTTATTATCGCTATCTGAAGCAGGAAGCTATCGTATGCTTATTGTCCTGACGCAAGGATGCTGCTAGCAATCTATCCCCCCCTCCCCGAACAATAGTGTAAATAGATTGTTACGAAGGAGCCGTTTAAACGGCACCTAATGGCCCGTCAGATAAGATAATGCAATTCCACGATCGGCCGTGATTCCTCGAAAAGATGGCCGCCACCTAAACCGAGGGGGTGACGACCGAATCTCGACGTAATTTCGAAGGGTGGAATGCTCTAGGGGATGATCCCTGCGTCGAACGTATAAATTGGATATTAATATTTAATGAACTCGCTGGGATCACTGCCTGAATAGCTCAGGAAGAAAATGATCGATCTTGTGATACCGATTGATCTTTATTTACGGTGTCCAGAAATCCTCCGGGCATCTGTTTTTATTAACAAACGAATATAAAAAATACGTATAAGTATGATAAGTATGATAAGTAATTAAATTCGTTTACAATTGACAATATTGATTCGATTATTTCCGAACAATATCATATAATTAAGCTTGTTTCAATTTCTAATTTTCTTGAGAGCAACTAAAGTATTGGTTAACTGAAACAGCTGGAAATATAAATTCTCGATCAAAAGTATCGTTTTAATTTTTTACTTCGAAAAATATCTATCGCTTTACTTCTTGGAAAAAAGAATGTTTTAAATAGTTTAAAAATTGGGCAGGTTTCGCGGTGCTTTTGACTTTGTTCCGCATGTCTAAATAATGGAGTAGCCGAAGCGTTTCAGTAAAAAATGGGGTGGGAAAGTTGAACGCGTTAATTGTCACCCCTTTAACTGCTTGACCGTTTTCGAAAATGGTGAATCGCTTGACGAGGACAGGGCGTACAATATAACGCTTAAATATTTTTATAATTCCCCAGGCAAACCTTCCCCGGGGTCGACTCGGCCGATTTCGTCTTTTGCCCAAATTTTTTCGATAATTTTTTTACGAGCCACCAACAAAACACCTCGTTTCATATTTATGACGGTAGATCAGCGTGGCGATTTTTTCCCTGCCCTTCTCGATGCTTGGGCTCGAGATTTTATGGGTTTACGAGTGGCAGGTATCTTGTTTCTTCATTACTGTTACCAATGCAATGCTCGATTCCTTCGGTTTGAAAAAAAATTACCAGCTTTATATTCCGTTTTATTAATTAACTGTTCCTTTCCCCATTCGTCTTTCAATCCTTCTTCTGAAGCTCTATTTTTCACGATTCATCAGAGCGTTGCTTTATTTCCTTTTTGCGTGTATGTCTATGCTCTTTTACAACTTGCGTTGATAAGGGATGCTAGGGTCGGAAGGTGATCCTGAATCTTTCTAAGTAGACTGATCCCCGGGATTTTCTAGACGTCAGTCACGTTGTTCAATATGTTCCACGTGGATAGAGGCGTTCCATCTTAATGGTATTATCTCATGAGACACTTTTACTTTTGGCTTGGGACGAAATTAAAACAGACGTTCGGTTATTGTCACTGTGGTTGAGAACAATTATCTACCTCAGTATTCTATTCATTTATTTGCCTATTCCATTTATTTTATTCCATTTATCTGTTTATCTCGTACCAGCTCGATATAAATAACAAAGAAAGAAAGTAAACAATAAAATGAAATTGTATGTTGCAGATTTAATTATAGATAGAGGGTAGACAATAGAAAGAGGCAAAACAGAGTTTGATGCATGCATGTGTCCTCGCATGATTGTTGCCACTTAATTTTCAATCGACCCGCACAAAATATTTTCACGAGCACCGTAAACCACCAAGAAACATCGTTCGCCTACTGGAGAACATATTTACGCGGTCCGGTAATTCCATACGATCCACAATTCGTCGATGCTCGGATAAAGGGGACCACGGGGGACAACAGTGGATTCATAGTTAAACCTCAATGGGTTGTTAAGCCAGTGGCGTTTATACGGAATTATCTCGTTTCCCCGGCAGGATCGTTTGAAGAGTTAATTGCCACTGGCACCCCAAAATCGCAGTTTCATCCCCGAACACATTCTGTGCGCTTTCGTGCACATTTCGTAGCAGCCACGTCGTTCGTGATAGAATTACTTATTGTGAGGCGCACAATAAGCGAAGCGTCCGTTAAGGGAGGAAACTCCTTTTTCCAGGATCGCAAGGGTTCGGGATTCGCGTTCCCATCTCGAAAATACAAAAATGGGGTTTTTCAGTAGTCAAAAACGCTAGATAAAAGATCGATTTAGGGCGCTATCGCCCTCAATAGTCCTATTTTTTAAGTAATTTCCATTATTCGGCAACGTAATTTGTATTATTTGGAAGCATACAACTGCGCATGTAGCTATGTTTATAATAATGCAAATTACGCCTCGTAAACGAAGAAATATGACTTTTGAAGGCGATAGTGTGGATTAGGTTTTAGACGCGAAGCGCATTGAGGATTGGACGTAATAATATCGATGAGGATCGTACTGTGTGAAAGTCGTTCTATTTGTCAGGTTGTTTATGTTTGACTGCGGAGCGAGCGAGAATCGAGAGAACGAAGGAGTGTGTCACGAGAAGCGAGAGAGTATAGACGTGTGTTATAAGAGTACCTACAGTGAGAGTGAGAGAGAGCGCAAGAGACAGTGCGTTGTGCGAGAACACGTGTCGCGAGACGATATTATAATTGACTTTACAGTATTCATTCTATTCGATATCGTTTTACTTATCAAATATACATTTAATTCTTTGTCTAGCCACGAGTTAATTTATTGCGATCACCCACAGATGGCGTCCTAGATCGATCTTTTATCTAGCGTGTTTGACTATTGAAAAAACCCATTTTTGTATTAACGAGAAATGAGAACGCGAATAGGGAATGCGAACCCGAACTCCGTAAGGGAGGAATGGGAATTTTGAAGTTGTGCAAGGACGGGAGAACGCTGAGACGTTAGAGGGGCAAAGGAAATTAGGCGACAGAATATGGATTATCGGGAAGATGGCACACGCGACAAATATGATTTGTAAATATTCGGCGCCGCGCGGTTTACATTTGGGTTCGTTTACCTTGGTTCGAGCTTGAACAGCTGTCGCGATCTACAAAAACAAGCGCGATCGTCCTTCTAGCTATTCATCGGTGGATCGAGCAAGAAAGCGTGTAAGATATGTCGCCAGAAATAGTACCGCATCGCAGAAATTAAATTGAGAAGACCAGGAAAATTAATTGTACAGCAACCCTTAACTTGATGAGAGACTCGCGAGCGCTGGAGAGATTTGCTTAATGCTAGAAGACATAGCAGTGACTGATGAAAAATGTTCGAACGAGGAGAAACTTTCGCTCGAATCATTCAGAAGACTCCGACGAGAGCAACGCCCCACGATAAAGAGATTAAGCAACCGTTTGGTGTTGGTGGGATTCGTGAAAATGGAGGAATGGGTCGGACCCATTACTCGACAGGAGGGGTGAAATAAATATTACAGTGATTGATTTGATACCCCTAAAGCTTGGATTGATGGATATCGTGTCCTGGACGAACTATTAAGGATTCAGAAAAGATCTACAATAAAACAAATTTCAAGATTTCCAATAAAACAAAATAACGAACATCACATGATTCGTTATCCAAGATGCAATTATTTTCCTTTTTGTATACCATTATAGCACTTCGATTACGTTCTAACGATCTTCGAAACGTTCCTAATTCAGAATTTAGGTACTCATTGGTATCAAACAGAATTGAATTGTTTAATGTGGCTTCTAAGTGGAAATGTTTCGACAGCAACAACTAGGGTAGGGCAGTTTTAAGAATAATACAATATTAGACTGGATAATTATATATAGATTATATATATATATAATATTTATTCTCATCCTCCGTGTTTATACACACTCATACCGCTTTACGCAGACACATAGGTACCCTAAGCATAAATATTGACGACGTCTAATCCTAATCGAAACACGATAATGGCCACACGCCACTCTCGCGCATCTACGAACTTGTAGCACAATGACTATTAATTTTCACTCGGCCTACGTAATTACTAGACTGCGGATCTTTATGCAAAATAAATATATTCTGCGTTGATTATGGGAAACAGTAGTTGGATAAAAATTTATTTCATCCCTTAATAGGCCTAATGTTGAAAACAACATAATATTAATATACAATATTTATAATTCTTTCACTGTTTCATATTTCATGCACTTAATTCCTTCATAAATGCATATAAATCCGCAATCTAGTAATGACGTAATACTGTACAAATTGGTTGCTACTTATATAAACATACACGCAAGCTTTAGCTTAACTATACAATTGTTGCACAGCGATCCGTTAACAGGTACAAGAATTACGTATTAGACGATTGCATAAGTTCGTGCTGTACGGCAAAAAAATGTACTGCACGGCAGTGTGTAAGATAAATTATATAATCGATTAATTAAGGCGGTAGACTCGTTTCCAGAACTGCAAGAGTGCGGGATTCGCGTTCTAATTTCTCGATAATACAAACACGGGGTTTTTCAGTAGTCGAACACGCTAGATGAAAGATCGATCTAGGGCGCTATCGCCCTCAAAAGTCCTATTTTTTCGTTTGCGAGGCGTAATTTGCATTATTCGGCAGCATGTAGCTACGAGAACAGCTATTTTCATAAGATAAATAGATCTTTTATCTAGCGTTTTTGACTACTGAAAAACCCCACTTTTGTATTATCAAGAAACGAGACCTTGAATCCCGCACCCTCTCAATCCTGGAAAAAGGAGTCTACTCCCTTGAAGCTGTATTCGGGCACGAACTTATGCAATTATCCGATTTTTCAAATCAGATCGTTCAATCCCGGCGATTTATAATTGGCAGTTCGACTAATCTATGTTACAACGGACTATGTACAACTCTCCACCCCTTGGGAGTTAGATTCGACTTCAAACAAAATCTGCAAATTCGTCAGAGTCTTTTTGATTCATCAACAGTTGTCGGACTCGTGAGAAACTTCTTCGAAATCGAAGACACAGATATATCCTAAACACTGACTAAGAACGAAAAGACGATTGCAGAACAGAAATCTCGTGACAAGGGGTGAAAAATTTGAAAAAAATTCCCCTAAACTATGTACACTTAGAACTACGGCGTTAAAAACAGACAATTTACACATGCATATGTACACTCGAAGCAACGTGCCAACTCCATGTCAAATAAGGTCGGTCGAAGTCTTCAATCTTTGGATAAATTACGTCGATCAGAACCAGCGAGCGATTTCTTCATCAAAAATTGTGTCTTGGGCTCTCCCTTCTTTGGCCGATCATGCACATTGGAAGTAACGAATCAGCTCTAAGTCGAAGCAAACGTCCTCTTCCATGCACCATGAATGTAGGATGTTAGGAGAAGGAGGGAAGTCGAACCGGCGACCTGTAGCTGATCAACTCCTGAGCACACCCGCGGAACGCCACCGACTTTTCTAATCACCAGTCGTCATTATATGAGGAATCCTGATTCCAGAAGAATTATGTACACCGGAATCAAGACCACTCCTCGTCAAAGAGGAGGTCTCGGATGCTCTTCCATCTCCTTTGGATAATTACACTATTCCGGAAGCAAAGAGCTATCTTCGTTTCAAAGAAGATGTCTTTAGTTGTCCACCAGGGACATAATAAATAGTATTTCGAGAGAGAGAAAACCGAAGCCACGTGGCAGCGTCTTTTTCAAAGATCATTCTTTACGCTCTTTCGGAGATATCATTCTTGTACGGCTGGAACAGCTTCGGCGGCTCCATTTTGTTGGATTGTACAACGCTGGGTGTCGTCACGAGGCCAGCATAGCTGGTTTTGCACTCGTAGGCGCTGAGGGTCTGGATGCTGGTCGGCAGTCCCGCGATAGTCATCCCGGTCGGCAGTTTAATCTGCGTGGGATGGTTGGCCGGCAATGGGCTGGTTCTCTCATGAATTTGCTGACTGTTAGTGTTGTGATGGTGGTGGTGTATCGTTCCGGCGCAGTCGCAGTCGCTGGATGCGTCCGAGTGCACCGGACTCAACGAGGGTAGCAAGGTTGGCCTGTAGGCGGCACTTGTGGGTGGGTTGCTCATCTGGAAGGTGGTGTTGCCAACCGTAGGAACGCCCAGACCGGACAAGTGAAGAGGTGGCAGCGAAGGGTGATGCTGGATGAGGTGAGGGTGCGCAGGATAGGCGGCCGCTGTGCGTGGATGAGGGCGATGAAGCGACGACGCGCTGCTTGTTGGGACCGCTCCGGGATAAGGCGTATATCTAGCTGCGTAGTAGGCTGCAGCTGCCGCTGCAGGGTAGTTGGGGGCGAGGTGGGCCGCCGGTGGCATTCCTGGGGCCCCGTGGTACGGCGATGGTGGTAAACTAGCTGTTGCAGCTGCTAATAATGTTGCTGTTAGAGTCGGGTCTGTGTACATGGCGAACGGCCACGCCATCGCCATACGCTGGCGCTTGTCTTTCATGCGACGATTTTGAAACCATACCTGCAAAAAAAAAACAATGTCTGGTTACACTGGTCAGATCTCTGGCAGAATGAACAGGAACGTTTTTATATTTGTTTGTATATTTACAGTGGTCGAAATAATGATAGGTTCACTTCAATTTGTTGACATAATGTCGCGTTTAAGGCAGTATTTTTGATTTTTCTTATTATTATTTATTCATTCTAATATATTTAACAAAATACACTGCTCAATTGAATAACACAATGTTAATTAATATCGATTACAAATTTTCTATTACAACACTTGAAATTTAGTTGCGAAATAAACATAGGTTCATTATGTATTTTTACACAAAAAATTAAAAAAAAAAAGAAAAAAATAATTCAGTATTTAGTTGAACCTCCTTTCTGTTTTATAATTTCAAATATTCTGCGTGGAATTGATTGAATTAATTTTTGTAATGTTTCTAATTTAATTTTAGACCACGCCTCTCTAATTCCATTTTTCAATTCTGAAACAGTGCTATACTATCTTCCATATACCTTTCGTGCTAATATTCATCAAAGATTTTCAATCGGATTTAAGTTCGGACTCCTTGATGGCCAGGGTAAAACTTCAACTTTTACCCTCTCAAAGTAGTTTTTAATTGTTTTTGCACGATGTGTTGCTGCATTATCGTGTTGGAATATTAAATTAGGTCCACGAATCTTGTCGCCATATTCGTCCAGTACGTATTCCAATAGTTCAGCTGATATTTTTCAGCATTGACTTTTGGGGGGAACCACATTATCGGAGTCTTACCGTTCCAGCCAAATGCAGCCCAAACGATTATACATCCTCCTCCATGGACTCTTGTCACTTTTACATTTTTTTATCACGCAGATCGTGCCAGTAATATTAAAACTCATCTGAGCTGTCCAAATTAAATTTTTTTTCATCAGAAAAAATCATCATCTTCCACTTTTCGGTCCATGACATATGATATTCTGCAAACTTTAATTTCTCTTCCTTGTGGAATTTAGTTAGCGGAGGTTTTTTCGCTTTTTTAGAATATTTAAGTGTCCCACTCGATCTCAGAATTTGCTGTACACGTCGAACACCAACTGGCAAGTCTAATTCCATTTTTATTTTAGAGGCACTAAGCATATCTCGTCGTGCTTCTTGAAAAATTTTACCTTTTTCCCTATGTGTTAATTTTTTTGGATAGCCTGTAGATTTTTTACTGCCGCATTTTTCCTTTAATTTTAAAGAATTGTTTATGACATTTAATGACCTTTCCAATGTTCTTGCAATTTCTCTGTTAGAGAGACTCTTTGGACCTTTCCGTTATCATTTTTAACGATTTCCCCGTGTTATCGTGCTTTAATAATATTGAACAAAATATTTTTTACAATTTTTGAACTTTATAAATCTGTGTACTTGCCATACAAAAACGTTCAAACGATTGCGATATCAATAGTAATTTTTAAATATTTCTCCGTGAACCTAAGATTATTTCGTATCGTGTACTCGATAATTTTCAAAGTATTTTTGAAACAGGTATGTCTTTGCACTAATACTGTTGACAGTCGACTGATTGCTTACACAATGTGTAGAATACATTCTCGCGAAATAAAAACAAATGCCACAGTACATTTCTGAAAACGAAAATAAAATTAGAAGCAGCAAACCAGCCAACGCGGCAAGTGAACCTATCATTATTTCGACCACTGTACTTATAAAGTTCTGGACGACTATCCGAGACGATGATGGAAATTATACAGAAATGTATTTGAGCACATCAGTATTTTTAATATGCCAGACTTGAGAAAGAAGGCTGTCCAAAGAATGATATTAATCGAAAGATGGTCGTCGGCTCGGTCCCGAGGCCCCGAAAAAAGCGGATTTCGAGGAGCACCGTATCCGTCGTTTAACACCTCGATCATTTTTTTCCATCGGTAGGCGTTTTATAGCCATTGTACAACGGCGGCCGCGCGAGATGAGAAATTAAGGGATCCATTAAAGTCAAAGGTGGCCCGGGAAAACCGCTAATTAAAGTGATTAACACCTCCCGACCGGATCGACCGGTCGTGGTCGAAAGATATTAAGAAGTCACGGAAAAAGGATCAAGGGGATCGAGGCAAAGCGAAGACCAAGAAGTCGGTGTTTGCCTTTCGTGATTGACTGTTTGCTCGGCACGTTCCGATACAGTAGCGAGAGCGACGAGGAGAAGAGAAGAAGAAAGAATCGCCGGGAGTATCTCTGCTGGCAGAGAGTCTCCTCCCTCTGTTCCTCGAGCTATAATTCGATGAAGCATGGCCGAACCGGGAGCAAAAACGTCGGTCGACGTCCCAGTTCATGGTGTTCGACTAAAAACTTCTAATCCTTCTTGATTCTCGTTATACACCAACGGACAATTTCGCGACCTATTCAAACACAAACGACCGACGGAGAGTTCCTCGTCATTGCGCAACGCGAAAAGTGAAACACAAACTCCAAGGCTTTCGCCATCTCTGTTCCCGCGTGAGCGTCGATTACCGCCATTAATTAAACAGTCCGAGGTGTTAAAAGAACAGTTTTCTACGCGCGGGCACTGCGTATGAGGTCACTGTTTACTGAACTTTACCGCCGCGTGTTTGCCAAGAACTGGCTAACACACACGACGCACAGGCGGCTAATGGCGTTCGCGAACAGGATGAAACAGTCCTCTAATTGGCCACGGGGTAATTAAAGTCCCCCGTGGTACACACCTTGATCGTCGATTCAGGAAGGTGAAGCTGAGCAGCGAGCTCGCATCTTCTCGGCCTGCTCACGTAATTCTCCCGATGGAACTCCTTCTCCAATCGGGACAGTTGCTCCCTCGTGAACGCTGTTCGGTATCGTCTTATATTTGGATCCATCGAGGACAACGGTTGCTGTTGTTGCTGGTGCGTCGGCGAGGTGTCTGCACAAACAAGAATGCATTCTGTTACTTGCGAACCGCCAATCTTCTTGCGACTTCGAGGTATCAGCCACAATTTGTCGCGAATAAGAAAAATCGGGGCCAGTCTTCTTTTCGGATCGCGGCCGGAAGTCAAATTTTATAGAATCTATTTAAGATAGCTCCTTTAAAATTTCATCCTCCGTGTCGCAGGACTTCTTCTAGCTTCCCCAGACTCCACACAATAAAAATAACCTCTCGTTCAGAAATATTTTAGAGGTCCAATAAATATCAAAGGCTTATGATGCACAAAGCTTAAACGTTTTTGACAATACGCGTTATTAATTAACGGTTCCAGGGGAAGCATCCATTTCTTTCCGAGGGACAGAGGTAAGGGGAGACGGTAGAACAAAAATTCGCGACACCGTAGCGACCGATTCCCTAAACCTAAACGGTTCGGCAATAAACAGATCTTTATGATCCGACTTGCTTTCGGAAATCTACCATAAAATCATCACCGTAATAAACTACCTAACCTAACCTTCTACGAAAGGTTTATAACGTTTATATTCGGGAGGCCCGCCTGTATAATAATAAGGTCCTACAAATACCCCCGACGCGCACCGATGACTACATTCAATTGGATTAACCTTTCGTCCCCACTTACCTAGACTAAACTCGACATTAACACCCCCCGCCGCCATTCTTTTAAACGCGTAAAGCGTGCTTTCCTAAAATAGCTAACAAGTATAACAAGTATATATCTTTTTCCGCGGTAAGTCCGCATAAAACAACAATTAGGCCTCGGAGCCATACTCATCTACTGTAGAGACACTTTCAACCCCGAGAATTATTTTGGCAAACATTAAAAATACAAGATTTGGTCAGACTTTGGGTTCTTCTATACCCCTACGATTCTAACAAACGAAGGTATTTGCAAATTGTTTATTTGTACAACTTTTGTGCTTTTTTTCTTAGTTCGATGCTCGCGACACGAGGCGAATTATTTCTTCAACCCCTAAGATTCTAGCACAGAGAAACATATTCGTATATAATTTTCGAATTGTTGTGTTGCTTAAATTAATCTTTGACACAGGACGCAAATGATTAGTTGTGCAAATATAAGTTCTTTCCCCTTTTTCTCCAAATTCATGATTTTATTACGTTTTATCTACGTAAAGTCTGGTGGCTCTCAATCTTTCTGCCAATTCTTCATCCATCTGGGTCGGATTTTCGTTGAACTCGAACTCACCGTCGCCGAACTTTCTCGGTGCACTTGAATGATCCTCGTCTTTCAAATTAAAATTTCCGGATCTGAATCTTTGGTACCGCTTTTTGCATGTTCTGTAACCCAAATGATACTTTTCGCATGCGATATTCCTTGAAATTGTTACATAGGACTGGGAACTCTTAGAGTGCTCATCACGATTCTTCTTAAAACAAGAACGCAAAAAAAGGGGGAATGAACTTATTTGCACACCTAACCTACTTTTCCTCCATACCCTAAGTTTCTAGCAAGATTCTACCAATACTGAACTCTTTTCTTTAATTTTTCAATTGACGTTCTGAATTTGAGCTTTGAGGCAGAAAGCGACTTATTTCACCCCCTAAATCTCTAATACATATCCAACAAGACCAGCCCTCTCTTTTCTTACCATCTGAGCTAATGTTTTAAACATGATGCAGAAGGAAGGGTTGCTATTCCCGAAGTTTCTAATATACATAGAGATCGAAGAAAACTCTTTCCTTAAATTTTTTGGGAGCTTTTTAATTCAAATTGCAACAATTTCCTTCAACACCGAAGCAGCTAATCTATCTCTCGCGACAGATAGTTGCACTGACGTACCTTTGTCCGGCGTTTTTAGCATGTTTCCTGGCGGAGGGCTGTGTGGAGGACTCAGTTGATATTGTGGGGGCACAAGATCGACCACAATAGTCTCTTCCTCCCTCTGATCCCTCTGTTGGTCTTCGAAATTTCTTTGAAATCCCTGCATCTTGTTTCGTAGTGTTCACCCTCGAAATGAATTGTTCTCGGAGAAACGTTCACGTTCAGTACTTATAACACCCTTGCAACACCACTGTTAGTGTAACTGATAATAAAAATAAATTGTGGACGATCACATGTCCAACTATTGGTTCTCGAAATTACACAATGAAAGATCCGCTTTGTTTCACTGACAAACGCTGAACCGAACGAATGTGTCTCACTAGTGTCTCGATGACATAGCTACTAGGGCCGCCTGCGTGCAACTGGCAAAGTGGCAGAGCGAGCAGCGTAGCAGCAATTTATATGACCTTGCCAATCCGCTGGGCGACCATCGTTCCGTCACGGTCCCGGATTGGTCGGCATCCATTTCACTGCCCTCCCATTGGTCGCTCGAATCTACTGGTACTGCCTAGTTCCTCCCTTCTCCGGATCCCCACCTTAAAAGGCTGGCGAATGCGAATGCATTTTTACGAGATGCACCGACAGCATCAACTTATGCATCGAGCCGGAGGAAATTATCTGTCGTTATACCCCGAAACAAATTCGGCCGAATTGGCCCTCCGCACTAGCCTTCCGCAGCGAGCTGATAAACTCCGAACTACACGCACCCTTTCTCCACTTCTTTCTGCTCCGTTCTATTGCTGGGAAAAATTATTCGCAAGTGTCTGTCAACGACAAAGGAGAAGCGCAATTTGTAATACAATTATTAATACAAGAATTAATATGTTTGTTTTCTCGTAATGAGTAATTCAGTGATTTAAAAGAGAGTTTAATTACCATTTTTTTGTAATTACCATGTCTGTTACCATTTTTACCATGATTAAATATTAAATATTAGAAGGTGATCTATATTGTTTTGTTAGACGGTATTTTATATTTGTTAAAAATATTTTTCGAAAATCTTATTGTACCCTGTTATTGTTTAATGTACGTCCAAATAATTCGTTCAACAATCACAATCGCGATTTTACTCGAACATTTTTTGCCAATTGTAGTATTCTCTGTTTCATTCCTTTCCCTTTTTTTTTTCTTTTTTCTCGTTCTCTCTGTCGCTCGCGCCGGTTTCCACGTTCGCGGGATTTAAGGCGGAGCGAGAAAGAACAAACAATTAAATATTTGCGAACGATTCTTCGCCTGTTCGTACCACCGTGCGAATTGCATCGGGAGCTTCGGTTGATGAATGTCCGTATTCTTCGAACGTTTTCGCGGCTTGCGACAATGTTTCCGCGCGGAGAGGAACTGTTAGTGGCTTACAGTTGCTTGACAGCCTTCGAAGATAATCTTAGTAAACTTGTCTTGAGATTGTTTGCTATTTTCCGTAAATTACGAGTCTTATTTCTGAAGTTCTTTTCTTGTGGGTCGAAGTTCTATGGTCGATGTTTCGTAAATTATAATATTTAGTGTATTGAGTGGGCTAGGTTTTCACACGTTTTAATATTTAGTTGACTGCCGAATTTCAATGTCGCTGAAATAGTTCTCGATTCCCGGCGATTTCTAAAAGACACAGAGAATAATATCTGTGGTTGTAAGGAAAAAAGCCGCATGTCGTGTTATAGTGTATAGGATTTACGTAGAAGAAAGTCATGAAAACGAATTCGGAAGGCTCAAAAAATAATGCAATTATTTTAATGCAATTATTTAGCATTAATGATCAAAACTTTAAACGGTAATATCTCGAAAGTGAAAGTGTGTGATATGCGGCCTGCTTCCTGACAACCACACGCAGCAGGTTAAAATCTTAAGGTAAGGCTGTGAAAGAGTAGCGCCGTTCATGAATTGTCGAAATTATCTGGGGAGGAGCATTCATGAACACCTTCGACAACTTTGAAAGACAGAATAGAGGACAACCCCCTCAACCCCTTCCCCGCCCCAAAAGTTACGCCCAGAATAGACGCAAATACCCGCCGCTATAGCGCTAATAATTATATTTATACAGGGTGCGGCCGAATAACATGTACTAGCGGGCACGAGGTGGTTCCTTATGAAAAAATAAGAACAAAATATGGAATAAAATTTTTTCATTTAAAGCTCTGTTTTCGAGAGAATCGTGTTTGAAAATCCTATTCGTACGAATGCGGTTACGGCTGTTTTTAAATTTTGTCATTGATAAAATAAAAACGAATGATGTAAAATCATAAATTACAGATGATGCAAAATCGTGAATGATCATGTAAAAATTGTTTGAGGAAGTTTGTAGACGAGCAGTTCTCCGCAGGCAAAACAAATCACTCTGCGCTGAAATGCGCTTATTGTCGACCGGTGCGGGCGCAGGAAGGTAAACCGAAAAAAGCATCTAACAGCTGCGACCATTGTAGCGAGGCTGCCCGAAGACGGAGGATTTTTGCGCAAAAGACCGGGAGAGCACGTTGTGCAATAACGTCATAAAAAGCAAGGAACTCCGCTTCCACCGCTATCACGGCGTTTTCTTAAAGGGCGACAGTCCTCGTAAAAACTTTGCTCTACTTTAAATGACCTCGCGATTGTAAAAATTGCATTGTTGCGCGATCCTTCTTTTTCACGGACCCGACATGCAAACCGGAGGAAAATTACCGTGGTGGTTGCTTTTCGGAGGTTTGACACGTTTATAGATACTTAGTCGCTTAATTTTTAAGTGTCACCTAATAAAATATTTTGCCATTCCGGGCTCGATAATACAATGTATTAATTTTAAAACGGTGAAACAGTGACCTTTACATTCTTTCTTGGAATTATGTATTAATACCATTTCAGAAAGTTCATCAGACAAGTTCATCGCTTATATTCCATGTTCATTGAAAAGATATAGCGTTCATATTAAGTAAAATAAAAAAACAATGTTTATCATTTAATTTAATAATTTTTATATTTATAAAAGCCAATAGTACGTGTATAGTTCTGGGTCATACACATTTTATATCAATTAAAATAAAAACAGTGTTCATGAATTTTTATATTTATAAAAGTTAGTAGTATGGGGATGGTTCCAACAAATATAAAAATTATATTTGTCAGTTATCCATTTCCCCAGGTGGATTTCTAAATGGGTCATTTTAAAATCCTTAACCATCCGTTAATTATACGATTATCCCTCTAAAGTGGAAGTATACGTATAATAAGGGATATTATTGAGAAACATTTTTTCCTAGATCCCCCGCGTTTTTTTTCGTAGTACAATTACCGGGCAGGTATGTAAGCATTATAAGGCGCAGGTATGCCCGCCATTGTCGCGCGCAATAAAATCGCTACGCCATTATCGAAGTTACACCACTATTTATTTCCGCTTTATTCCGTTTAGTTTTCAAGGACCACGGCGACGAGCATTGGAAATATCTTTTTACGGTGTCGACGATGTGCAGGTACGGTTGGCAATAAATTTCGTTTTCCCGAAGCAATTTATGGAATTTTTCATTTTTGCAGGCAAATGCCAAAAAAGTGGGAATAAATAGAATCTTATTTTCAGCGGTAGTAGTCTTTATAGATCTGAAATAAATAACGTTAAATAAATATTGAACATTTTTTGAAGCCTGAATGAATGCATAAAAATCCGCAGTCTACTAATCATTTATTCAGGACGCGGTTCGTTCGACGTTTACGGCGACACCGAATCCTGTTTATAAGGTTAATCTTTGATTGGACTCGTACCGGACAACACGCTTTGATTCGGCTTTGATCCGTGCGAGAGAAATCACGAAACTATTCGCGACCGTGCGCAACACTTCTGCAGAATAACATTCATGGAGACTCTGTCATCGTTGGACTGCGGATGTTCGCGCTAAATAAAAATTGTGTGCTTCAAGTTCAAGAAACAGAAGTTAAACATTTTGCCAGGTAAACATTTGTTTCTTCCTTTAATAATTCTAATAAATTTAAAAGAATGTTTAGAGAGATATTTTAAAATTTTCGTGATCGTCCTAATGTTTTATGTATCTTTCTAACAGGGATGCGAATCCTAACCCGAACCCGGTTCGGGTTTCGTAACCCGAGTAACCCGCCTAACCGGGTTCGAATTCTTCTGTAACCCGGTTAGACGGGTTACTTGGGTTACGAGAACCGAACCGGATTCGGGTTAGGGTTAACCGGGTTACACAAGATTACAGTAGGATCATGAATACCATAGTTGTAACTTTTTAATGTAAATTTTCGATGAAAATTGGAAAAACAAATCAAAGAACTATATCTCGCATAAGTCTCATAAAAATCGGCTTGTACCGACCCCTGTCAGTATGCTTTATTAGGTCTGAAGCGCTTTATTATTTTATTGCCTGTTTTGAATATTATTTAATAGTTATTTTATTTTAATAATTATATTTAATCATTAATTATTATTTTTTAATAAATAGTTATATATGTAGTTAATTAGTTTCATTAAATTTCTTATGATACCATAAAAATATTATATATATGCCCAAGAAAAATTATAAAAAATTAGAATTTTATTTATGATTTAGCATTTATTGAAGCTAATTTTTCCACTTTGCCAGTTCCAATAACGAAATTAGAATCGAATACGTTAACATTGAAAGACGCAATCTAATCAGTTACAAATTTTGCTGAATATATTTTTTGATTATTTTATTTTATTTTAATCATAACAATAAAAATTCAAAAACAAAAAACATCCAAAACTAAATAATAAAGGAAAATTGCAATACAAGAGGGATCTCTTTTTATCCATAATATATGTACATATATTCGTATATCTCTGAACTCTGAAGTGAACTGTCTAGAAGTATCTATCTTATCTCACTAGTAATCTACTCGGGAGCGGGTTAACCCGCTGTATCTAGACTCTGAAACCCGCTCCGTGCGGGTTAACCTGCTGTCTCTAGACTCTGAAACCCGCTCCGTGCGGGTTAACCCGCTTCCAAGAGGGGTTAACCGGCTCTCTCTAGGCTCTAAAACCCGCTCTCTCCGGGTTAGTATGGGTTACAGAAACCTCGCTCGGTTAACCGGGTTTGGGTTAGGGTTAGTCCGCATCCCTGCTTTATAATAACTGTATAAAATTTGAAGTCTAATAATTTTGCCCGTTGGGTTGGAACGACAGTTTGTATTTTTCTCAAATTCAGCGGGCTTAAACGAAAAATTGTAAATTAGTATTGGCTGCTTAACAGAAACAAAAGTTATCGTTTAGTATTATAGGACAAACATATTGGCAACTTGTTGCTCGATCAGAGGCATTTTCAAGGGATACTTTCACTTCTCCCGGCCTCCTCCATTTTCTCTGTCTATTCCAGTAGATCATAAACGAACAAAGATATTCAAACGCAGGATTTCTTAACCGCCGTACTTTCAATCGCAAAAGGCATAAATCCTGTTGTAATGAAAATTGTATAAATATAAAAATTATATGAGCGCAATCCTGTCGTTAGTATGACTATGAAGTGTAAATAGCAAAGGGAGGAGCGGTCGAGCACTGTCCTCTTTATAATAATACAGGATCATTTGTGACCGGTCACAGCGTGGAAATCGCCTCAAATATGGCCCCTAAACTTTCGAGAGTCCTACCGTTAAAACAAAGTAATTTCTAGGCTGTTCTAGTTCAGAGCGTAAAAGGTCAGAATTCTCGAGCAAAGGACAAATCTATCGGTACCTCTCGAAGTACCTGGTGGTTTAACAAGGTGTAAAACTTAATTTCGTGTAATTTCGACCTCAAACCAAAACTGGATTAACGGTACATATCCGTGCCATAATTTATGCAACCGTAAAACATATCAATTTCCGTTGGGCTCGGCCGATCGTCCGGAAGCGAACGGTATCAATCGTTTTTCCTGAAACGGTCCGTCTTTTTTCCGTCGACCTCCGTCCGAAAAAAGGTATATTTCCTGTGAGTCTTTTACGGCGGCCTAGTCACAACAGCATCTTCCCGTTGAAATACAACTAGCTGTTAAATCTGGAGCAACTTTTCCTTGTACGTCTTCGCTCGGCCCTAGTTTATCGAAGAAACAACGCCGAGGGTCGGTCGCGTCGTTGGTCGAACTTAAAATGCACCGGGGCCCGTTATATGACCGTTTCATAACTGAATAGGGAACGGTGCCTCAAAGAATTCGCGAAAAGCGAAAATTGCGAGACGCTTTCCTGCCATTTCCTAGCTTGAAACCGTGGTGCTTCTTCGCGTTCTTCCCGAAAATCAATTTTTCAAACATTGGTTGCAGATACGTGAATTCGTTTTCATCAATTTTCATATTTCAGTTAAAGAAACAGAAATTTTATTGGGATAGGGAGACCCCCAGTGTTTCAGTCAAAAGTTTAGAGGGTTGTGCATTCGAATGATTCTTATCTGCTAAATATTCATAAATAGCATCCATGAAGAATTATTCAATCTATTTCTCTGTGTATATTATAAAAAAATGCCTAAAAATTTAGTTCTCGGTAAACAGTGTTAACTTAGCAAAGCTGCGATTGGAGAGATTATCGGGCGACTCTGGTAACATGAAATGTGGCGTCCTAAGCGGATCAATTTCCACCGGCGTCATTGTTGACATTGCCGTTCGACGCTCGTAGCAGGTCGGTCGGTTTCGTACTTTACAGGGTGTTTACCCGCGTAGCCTAACGCGCGCGATTTGTCATCGACCTCGAGCGGAAATGACATTTATAGAAGACGATATTCATCCGCGCATCGACGCGCACTCGTAAAACGCTTTGAAATGCGCGCGGGCCGTTCCACAAATTTCCGCGGGCCGATCGTTTCGCAGCTCGATGAGAACCGGGAGCACATAATGAAACGCTCTGGAAAAGCGCCATCGGTTTCTATGTCCACTTTTTCCGCTCATTTTTCACCGGTATTTTCGCGAGCCATTCATTAAAAACGAAAATTCATCGAGCGCACCGAAATTACAAAATATCTCTGACCTCTATATCATTACTCGGTCGTGTAGCTTCACGCAAATACCAATTTTCAAAAGTCATTCTCGAGAGATCAAAACGAAAGTGCTATTCGTTTGTCACTTTATCTACCGGCAGAAATTGTTTATTCATAGGATTTTACATAATCATGGTATATAAAGGGTTTTAATATTTTCGTTCGAACGATAGCTCGAAGAGAAACTATTAAACGGGTTCCGGTAAGAGGATTACAGATTCCTGTAAGAAGAGTAGCATCGGCTTTAGAAAAAAGGATGAGCTTTTTACGATATCATGAATTTTTACACCGGTTGGAAAACTGTTTGGCGAGCCGGCGGACTTACCGACATTTCGAGCTTTCAAATTCTCGAATTAACCCCTTGAGCATCGAACCACACCCTGACGCGGAGGAATATCTAATTTGCGCTGCAGGTAAGCGATTCAACAGATTGGGCGTTTTAGTGCCTTTTTAAAACGGCTGTTTGTTTGCTGGAATTCATCAATCCTTTCGAAGGGAGCCTTTTGTGTCCACCTTTTCGTTCTCGTGTCCCTAAACGTCTAATTCCTTGCGTCGAGCTGCTTAACGAAATCATCCCTGCAAACATCGTGTTACCTTCCTCGTGTTTGCGAATTATGTAGGCACGTTAAGGGTAGCGTCTACTCCAGCAGACGACAGTCGCGCGTGAATGTGTGCGAGTGCACACAGCGCTGGACACGTATACGTACGCGAGGATTGCAAGGGTCCGGGATTCCTCTTCTGATATCTCAATAATGCAAAAACAGGATTTCTTAGTAGTCAAAATCGCTAAATGAAAGATCAATCTAGGGTGCTATTTGCCTCAAAAGTCCTATTTTTACAAGGCGCAATTGTCATTATTCGGCTGCTTCTCGCGGCAGAACTGTTCTCGCGATTCTCGCGATCATTCAAGCTGCGCGAAACAAGTCCGGACTCTCGTGGTAAGAAGTGTAATTGGCAGAATGTTATAATAAGACAGCGGATCTTTATGAAAAATAAAAATTGTCTACTTGAATTGCAACAAACTGGTGTGATATAGAAAATTATTTTCATTCTTAATATGTTTAACGAATTGAAAATAATGTAAGAATATGTTTAAATTCTTCTAATGCTTTACTGTTTTAAATTACTTTAAACTCTAGTTACTAGAATCGTCGTGTGCTTTGGTGAAAAAGATTTGTTTAGGAAAAAGTTCGTTGTCGGAACAGCAGCTCGCATGAACGCGCACTATCAGCGATAGTGCTATAGATTATTGCTAGTTGCGGGCGGTGATCAGAACGCAGGATCGAACAGGATGCCTAGCATTATCCGGTCGGACATAAAACACAAACGTGGGAGGGTGATGGCGGCACCTCGGCAGTTCACGCGAACGTAATTCGGTCGTGCGTGAGGGTGACCGTAGCTTTATAGATTTCGCATAAAGCAACGTTACACCGTACACGCAGGTAAATTAGGCGTTTAATCAAACCGTTTAATCAGCGGCATGATTGTGACCGCATCTGCTCCTGGTGTTCGCGCCAATTATCTCCGGAGTGAGATAATTGTACCTTGCTATTGTACAGTCACCGCCAAATCCCGAGGGTTTCCATGAACTGCATCGTTTTCGATTTCATTGTTCTTGTTTCGTCGCTAAGCGATTCTCCTGTATCCTAACATCGCGTGATACACAGTGACTCCCACTAATATTCGGACACTCTTAAAAACATGATAACTTTTTTAATATTGTACTATATGATTTGAAGTTTTTTTTGGAAGCTAGAGCAATTAGTTTACTACAGGATGTGAAAAGAAATTTTTTCAAAAATTCCAATTGATCGGAATTGTAGAAAAAATACTAAAAGTTGCATT